>VZTH01010734.1:295295-326653 GCA_013397815.1 Aleadryas rufinucha
CAGAGTGGGCTCCTCTCTCCACAGAACCACAGGTCCTGCCAGGAGCTTGCTCCAACATGGGCTTCCCATGAGGTCACAGCCTCCTTCCTCTTTCAGGCATCTACATGCTCCAGCATGGGGTCTTCCATGGGCTGCAGGTGGATCTCTGCTCCATCATGGACCTCCATGGGCTGCAAAGATGGAGTCTGCTGTCTCGCCATGGTCTGCAGAGGAGTCTCTGCTCCAGCACCTGGAACACCTCCTCCCCCTCCTTCTGCACTGACCTTGCTGTCTCCAGAGCTGTTACAGGTATTCTCACACCTATCTTCTACTTGTTACTGGCGTTGCACAGAGTTTTTTACACTCATATCTGCTATCCCAGAGGTACTACCACCATCACTGGTGGACTCAGCCTTGGCCTGTGGTGGGCCCCTCTTGGAGCTGGCTGGCATTGGCTTCCACAGAAGCCACCCCTGTAGCCCTCCACTACCAAAATCTTGCCATGTAAACCCAATACAGGCACAGAGAGGCCTCCCCAGCAGCCCAGGCTGTGGCCAGTAAACACATTTGCCTTCTCCTGCCCTTTCTGAACTCCAGTGCCATCCCACAAGCAAGAAGCCAAACTGAACTTACACTGCAAATAGTCTAGCCAACTATTTTAAAACTTTATTCTTAAACAAAGGGCATCTGCCTGTAAATACAAATACACAGCATAGCAGTCTGCCCTTGCCAAATATATGCTGCATTTTCTCCAGCTGAAAGGGTTGGTTTTAAATAGCGACAAAAAATTCCGTTCACCATTTTTCATTCTAAAAGTACAACTATTGCTTTGCAATTAACATCAATTTTCTGATGCACAAAACACGACCAATGGTATAATTGAAGCCAATTTAGTCGAAGGCTGTCTTTGCCTGACAAAGATACAAAGTAACAAATGTTTAAAACACTGTACTGCCTTTGCATGTTTAGAACAAATGCACTTCCTTAAAAAGATAACTGTTTAAAACTCTTTCCTTCCAATTTGTCTATTACCCCAGAAAAGCTTATTCTAAATGTTATTGAGTAAAGTAACATCTCGAAACTGTATCTAAGGAAATCACACACACACACCCCCACACACACACCGTTTCACTGCAGACATTCCCCATGACACAGAGAGCAGCTTATTCACCAGTACATAGATACAATAGGGCCCTGTCCACAGAAAAGGTGGTAATCAAGTTTTACGTAAAAAGAAAAAAGTGATAGTGATTACGGGAGGAAATGAAACATAACAACAGTGATTACAGTTGGAAAAGGACAGATACTTTAGAGGTTTTAAACAAGTGATTTTATTTCACCTGATCGTGCTAAAAGATCAGATTCTTCTTTTGCACTTAAAACCTGCTTCTCAACCCTCTCTCTCTTGTTCAGATGTGCTTTTAGCAAGGACTATGTTGCCTTTATTTGTACAATAAGGGAGGACATCAGAAATTACAATAAACCTCAGACTTCCTTAGGCTGAATCACCCACACTCAAGTACAGTAAAATGTAAACACTTGCAACTATATAGCTGTATTAATTAAGATACAACTTATGTAATATGAGCATCTGTATTTTTTTATCTATCAGTTGAACCTGTGTCATTTACAAGATTTCTTTAAATACTAAGCTAGTGAAACATCATAGTTGAGGCTAAACACAGAGTAACAGCACAGAGATCTAGGATTTTATTTCACTAGTTACAGTGAGAGGGGCCTTATACAAATTGCTTAAGCTCGTAGTAGGGTGATTTACAAACCTACTTAAAATCACAACCACTACATGTAGTACCTGTGACGTCTAACTACCTGGAGGAGAGAACCTGTAACACCCTCTACAAGTGTATTAATAACTTGTTTTGATGCTTGGAGACCCTCCATTGAGGTGTAACCTGTGCACAAAACACAGAGCTGGAGGAGATCTCTCCATGATTTCCAAATCAGAGAACCATAGCAAGATCCAGAAAAGGGACAAACCAGTAAAGGAGACAGGAAAAGACACAAAGAAAAGCAAAGTGACCCATTACTCACAAGTAAAATTATCTCAACAGTCATTGGAGACTCAAGACTAACCATTCTTACACAACAGACCCTGCAAGATAAGACAGATCTTCAGGAATTCAGCCAAACCTGCCCACACTAGGCAAGCAAATTGAGTGAAGAACCTACTATCACCTACTGCTGCAGTTTAGCATCTTCTAATATTCTTAACTTCTAATTTCTGAGATAGTAGAGGCTTGCTGAAAGTCGGCAAAACATATCCAGAGCCACTGGCAAAAGATAATATGCAAGTACATACTACCAGTATACCCAAGCTACACTGTTATTTTGTGCTGTTATGGTTTCCTTCATTTCAAGCAAAGGTAAGGCCCTTTACAACAAAAGAAACAAAAAGAAGCTTTATAAAGATTGCTTGTTTTAAGTGATAAACGAAGCAGCAATTTAGGCTAGCTAATAACAGGACAAATGTACTGTAAAACTTCAACAGACCAAGGGATAAGAATAAACAAGTAATAAATACCCCCATCTGAGTGAAGCTCAAAGCTAATATTAGGATAAATCTTAACTCACAGAAAACCCAAGAGTCTATAAATGGTCCTTACCTCAATCCATTTCTTCTAAAGCATTCCTTTTAGTTGCTGTTTGGTGGAACGCAGCTGTGAACAATCAGAGGCTGAACAATTTACAAAATACAAGACAATGTATATATTCGAGTCAGTGACTGGACCATGCAAGGAGCTACAACTTTCCTAACAGAGACAGTCTTTCAAGTAACTATTGCACCAGCTCACTAGTGCTCAACACAGCAATCCACAGGAACAATTTCCCTCAGCAAGATATCTCAAAACAGGGCAGGTTTAATCCTCACTCATTTTACTGCACTGGTTGAGTTGTGAGCAATCATGCAGCAAACTAAGTCAACTTCTTGGTTTAGATGAAGAAAGAGTAAAAACAGCTCAAGACTGATCAATTGTCAAGGTGTCATGAATCGCACCTTCCCCTTCGCAGCTGCAGGAGAAGTTGCTTGGTTTCTTACAGGAATAACCAAATCCTTACACGATAGCACCTACAATTACTAAATAACTATCAACAGGCTTGTTGATAGTTAGACAACTATCTACTTGTACAGGCTTTTCAAAAGCATCTAACACTGATACAAAGTTCTGTGAAAGGATAAATCTTTCACGGAGAAAGCGAAAGACCTGAGCTCATGCACATCTTGTTCTCTCCAGAGATGCTGCTGCTGCAGTATCCCACTTCCAGGCCCAGCTATCAGACGAGCTGTGAGTGTGATGACTGATTCACCCCCCACACCAGCTGCAGCAGTCTTCCACAGCACAGAAGCTTTATACTGCCGATGCTTACACTGGGGAAGTATTAGAAACATTTATTCTCAAAGTCCATTAATGCTTTGCAGCATTTTCTTTTCTGACAGATGTCTGACGTCTGCAAAACTCAAGGCCAAACTAGTGTCAAAGGTCCTTAAGCTGGCAGTGGCACATAATGAACAAGGTAATTGCACCATGTAATTACAACAGGATAATTAGTGTATATTTACTTTGTAAGAGGAACACAAACAGGGTGAGTAAAATAGACTCAGTAACCACTTCGCTGCTGGAGGTTCTGTAGAGGCAAGAGACAATTTCTCACAACACTGTCTCTTGAGTGCATGCAGCAGAGGTTGGCTGCTTCCTCACCACATGTGAAAGGAAACCCAGAGGACTGACACTCTGGGAATTCACACCCACAACACAGGCATAAAAAATCTGGCTGAGGCACAGATCAGAAACAACAGCAATGGTGATACACAGCAAGACATTAAGGATTCAAGAGTAGAAAGCTGCATTTTTACCTTTTATGAAGTGCTGAACAAAGATGAATACCCACTACTGCATTTCATGCCTGTCTTCAATTTGGGTAATTCCAGTTAGCAAGATAGATCTCTTCCCTATTGAAAGAAACTCTTGATGTTTTTTAAAAAATAAAACCCAATGCACTCAAAAATCCAACATCACTGTGCCCTGTGAAACAACAGAACTACATAAGTTGTGCTTCTCTGCAACCAACAGGTCCTTCTACCCTTTCATTAGAAATGCTTTAGTTTAGATTTCCAGTCTGCTTCTGTCCAGCAGGGTTCCCACTTACCTGGTGGACTCAGCACATCCTGAGCCTCCCACACCATGGGAAGCTCAGAGGAGCTTTTTCTCTCACACCTCCTGATCTTCCTGTGCCTGTTCTGGCACCCTTTCAAGAAGCCTCCACAGGGAGTAGGGTGAATCCAGACAGTAAGTAAGGCACACTTAGTGACACATAAAAATCAAGCCACAGCGCTGGCTGATACAAGAGGGCAGGGCCACATCACACAACATGTGGGGGGAAAAAAAATCCCACAAAACAAACTAAAAGAATAAGGATAGCCTCTTCCAGCAGTAACTCACTGGCTTAGCTGTAATATTAATTCTCATTTTACTCAAATCTGTTTGGCTCAAAGGATGGTCTTTGGTTTATGAGAACTCTTCTCCCAGAGTACCCAAACAGCTGAAGCTCTTTTTCAGCAGTGCTCCAAACAGAATGGATTACATACAGCTGCAAGACTGCAAGGCTGGGTGATTTCACTTTACACTCCAAGTTGTGGCAATTAAAAAATAAACAAATACAGAAAAAAGCAGTATTGTTTCTCTGAAAGCAGCATAACTCCACCTCCCCATTCAACACCACGCTAAGGCGTGTACTCGGACATGGCCCATGAGTACTGCAGAGTATCACACTGACCTTCCCTGCCCTCACTGAAGCCAGAAGCTGGGGACTTTTAAAATTTTCACCTTATTTTCCAACCTTCAGTCTAGCAATTCTGTGCTCTTCTGTGAATCTCTGTCCCTTTGAAAAGGGGAACACAGAAGAGATAATAGCTACAAGCTGTCAAACATCATATATAAACCAGAAATCAAAAAAGCATACTGTTAGTTTGCAGATGAAATTTTTTCAAATGCAATTAAGTATTTTTCAAGCTACATATTATATTTGTGCACTAAATTATAACTACTTGGGTAACTTAGGTACAACACAACTCTAGTGCTGTATGTAAATTCAACTTTTCTTTATCATATTGTGCCTTAGTGAGAACTCTCTTCAATTTTGAGGAATTAGTACAGGAAAAGAAATGCAACACCATATTAGCACAAATCTAAGGAAAGAATTGCTTAGCTAAAATTCCACCATCTACTGCTTTTGCAAGCATCTAAAAACACAGCCAGTAGTCACTAGAATTGCTGAATAGGGTTTTTAGAAAGTGGGACACACAAAAAAAACCCCAGCAAAATTGCAGATCCATCAAAAAACCATTTTGAGTTCAGACCAGTTTCTTATCACAAAGGTTTTGTAAAATTACTACTGAAATAACTCTTTCTTTTTTGGCAGGACATCAAGAAAAAGGACTTGAAACATCAAAAAATGCCCATTAAATAATAAATATGTCCCCCAGATACTTTTGGCCTCAAAAGGAAATGGCCTCAACCACGGTGAATGATGCCTGTATTATTCCTCCTCACTTTCAGAGGTACATTCAGGCACCAGTCCTCCATGGGAAGCGATGTGATTTCCCTATGGAGGCACGTCAAGCTAGGCACGTTGCTCAGATTAGAGTGGCACAAAGGTGAAGCACCTTCCATGGTCATTGCTGCAGCATGCAGAGCACAGAGCTGAAGGACAGCACCAGGCCAGCACCAACCACACCGAATAATGACAGTCACTGAGAAAGAAGAGCAGACCTCCAAACACTGCTCTCATGGAGCATCATCCCGTTCATTGAAACAGTATCCGTGTGTTCTGGACACACGCTGCAAAACCAAGTTCTGCAAAAGCCTCGGCACACACCCAGACAAATGCCAAGCACCTCACCCAGCCACAGCTGCTGGGGCCAGGGGAGAAGCTGGAATGGAGAGGAAGGGGGGGGGGAGGGAAGAAAAATTCAAGAAAGCAACATTAACTTCCCCATTCAGAAGTGCTGCCTAGTTTTCTCCAACGCTGCAGCAGGATTTCAAGTACCTATTGGAATGCAAACACCCAGAGAATTGGTGCACAGAATGATCCAGTCCAATACCTGAATGTGATGTAGGCATGGGAACTGTATTTGGGTTAGTTACAGAAGACTAGTAGATCTAACTCAGAAACTTGCAAGAGCACAGCATCTCAGCAGTAGCAACATTGCTTAGAGAGCTGTTGGGAAGCCCTACCAGCTCTGATTTGCCCACAAACCCCCCCCCGGTCTGCACACGCATCACACAGTGCCGATTTTGGTTTCACTCAGCTGCGTGCTGATATAAGGCCATAACTCAGTGATCTGGCTCTGGAAATCTGTAAATTTCCATTTTGCTTTTTCAGGTCTGTTTTTACTTATCAGAAGAAAAGAAGAAATCCTCAGCTTTGTAAAAATGCATAGCATTTTTATTCCTGTTCCAAGCCAAAACTAACACCAGATGGAAACTCATTTAAAATTCTTACAACCTTAGCTCTTTCTGTAAGGAGGCTACTACTACCAGCTAAGAAGCCCCAGGAAAAAAAAGTAAATTAAAAAAAAAAAAAATCAAAGGAATAACAAAAGTGATTTACATTATATAAGATGAGTGAACACAGAAGAAAACTGACAAACCACAGTGACTGCTTCAAAAATAATAGTGTCTTATTATTTACTTTGAAAACAGTGAGAAGTCCTGAAAATACCATCAGATCCCAACAGATAAGAAAGGCATCATATGTGTTCCTAAGGACAGTGGAGGAAACCTGAAGTAGTTTTACTCTGCAACAAATCTCAGCTCCTAAAAAGATATGAGGCCACAAACTGACTTGCTGTGAGTCAGACCATGCCAGATGCAGAGGACAAAGACACCCAAAAAGCTATCTCACCTCCATTCCCCACCCTTGGGCTATGCAACAAGTTGAGTGAGAAAGCCAGACCAGGAGAGAGAACGAGACATCTTGTTGCTTCCTCAGTTTCTATCTGTAGCTTTAAGGTGGCTGCTCTGCATGTCACCGGGTTGCATTTCTTGCTAGAATAATAGAAACAGTTCTGTAGGTGACTCATTCATAATTCATAAAATCTTAAGTATTTTGCAGCTCTCATTATGAATCCAGAGCAACCTTTTCTAGTCTTGTTTACCACAGCCAGTCTCAACAACAAACTGATATCAAAAATCAGTAACAGAAAAGTTTTCTGATACTGCGAATACTTTGCAAATAGTATAAATACAGCACTTATACAGCAATCTTATTCAGAATGTCTGCAGTAGCCCTTACTGATCAGTCACTACAGAAATCTGAACAATGGCGTGTCTTTTTAAGAAAGTGAGAGCTGTCAAAGTGCTATATTTATACTATTTGCAGAGCATTCTTTATTTAGATTTCTATGGTAACCAGTAAGTAAGAGGACTGCAGTTCGTATTTTGAATTTTTTCATTCCCCACAGTCCAAACCAGCAGAACTACTACAACCTTTTTTCAAGAAGGAAAAAGCAACAAGCAAACATCTTACGGACTCAAATAAGGCTGTCTCTAATGATTAACTTGAGATGGAGTTCTTCTCTAACATAGCAAAAAACAAATCATTCATTTAAGTTATCCTTTTTAAAGTAACTTAGTAACAAAACCAGTCTGGTAGGCATTACCCACCAGGCAAAACTTGTCAAAATTGGATTTCTGCTGTTACATCATTTTATCTGTCAAAATGCAACCAGTGAAGAGGAAACAGGGGCAAGTTTGTTCTCCCTCTGTCACATAAGGAATCAAGGAACACATACATTGTGAGAACCAGTACCTGCTGCAGGGGTACAGTATTGCTACCACAGGAAGAAGCATGCTCGTTATTAAACCATACCAATTTAATTTGAAAAGAGGGTCAGACAATGCACTGCAGCACACAGTCACCCTACACCTCCAGAACAGACTATAGCCAGGCTGCTCCAACTGGAAATTGTGCTTGCTGTTAACACTACAGGGCCAGCACGAGTAGCACCAGCTCCCTCACCCACACTGTCTGTTTACGGGTTTTCCCATCAAGTCCTCTTACTTACATTTTGGGATAATAAAACATCAGGAAGAAGAACATAATTGCTCTGTTTTGCAAATAATCAGAACTCAAAGAGAGTGTTATTTATTTCCTTTAAGGAGGAACTGCAAAGCAGGACAAAAATCTACCTCTCTCCCAAAATACAAGATTATGTCCATTTTAACATCAGAATTGTATGTATTCTCAGGTACTCACTTCCCTCCCTTTGTTAGTCTTGATTTCTGAAGAGGATGCCAGCCCCAGACACTAGTCAGTTAGCCTTTAGCTCCAAATATTTCCAAAACCCTCAGAGAAATTATTCCACTGGCAACAACAAATTATTTTCATGGAATATGCCTCTCCCACATCCCACATTTGGCCACTCTCTTCTCAGCATTTTGGTTGTCAGAGATGGTACCACACTCCAACCTTCTGGAAAGCTCATGAGCAAGTCTGGAGCAAACGCTCCCCAGCAAGCCCATTTTTGCCCAGTGCATTGAATTAAGTTTTTGGGAATTGCAATTCCTCCCTAGCCAAAGACTATTTTTATCAAGGAAAGAGGAAACCCTCTCCCCATCTCCTGGGAGTTTCATCATACATTTCATACACATACATCATACACAATTCCCAAGTGAAACTGCACAGGACTTTGAGAATTACAGCACTCTGGCAAGACTACTGAGGGTTTATTTGTGAAACAGCCCAAAACCAGCTAGAGGAAAGCAGTTGCTGAAGGCAGCATAGCAAGAGCCCTCCACTGCCACGTTCCCTTCCCACTGCCCAGAAGCCAGCAGATGACCAGGCAGCAGCAATGACAGCCAAGGCAATCACGCTGTGCCTACCTAGAGTCACCAACAAGGACCACTCAGTCTCAAAAGCCACCTTTTGCCAAACCTGTTTAGCACAAGACAAAAGACACCTACCACCAGTGCTTGATCAGCACAGGGTTAGTCTGCATGCAGCAATGCTTGCAATGGGACAAGTGGGATGTCAGTAGCAGCCCCACAGCACAGGACCTCCATGCCCTCATTGCTGCCTGGAAAGCAGAGAGAAGATGGCAGAGGCCCTCCAACTACCCAAAATATCCTAAAGCACTGACAGCCAGGCACTCTTTGCAGCTTGGGCAACTCTCAGAGCCAAAATAAAACAGCAGGGAAACACCAGTGAAGGTACACTTTACTACTGGAGCCCCATGAATGGGCACCATTTTACCTGGTTCCCCCCAGGGGCCTGTAAGCACCGGCCATTTGATCCCTCTCAGCCAGCTTCTCCTGCCCCCCCAAAGTGGTGGTGCCTGAGCACAGACAAAGGCCTCCTGTTTTAACACACCACTTTATGGCAAGAGCATGGAACAGCAACAGTAGGCCATAGTCAAAAAAATTAAAGAGAATAGAAGTTCTGTGGAACAGAAAGCACTTTCAAAGCACCAAGTTTCACTGGGATGCAGAAGCCAGTGAATGAGCACTCAGTTTCACTAAAATTACTTCAGACTAGTAAAGCATAACATCACACAGGGTAATAAACTTGAAAAATAAGAGCTTGTTAGATACAGTAGAACTGAAATACATTTTCTACCTGTGGCTTATATCCCTCCCTTGATCTAATGAATCAAATTAGTTTCAACATCACTGAAGGAAAACAGAGTACTTTGACTTTCTCATGGTCCTATCTAATACAACCAACCAGTTTAAACAGGGAGAAGTCACAAGTGCCTACCAAGTGATGTGTCAGCCAGAGGCAGGCTCCTTGCCAACAAAAACTGCAGTATGTTTATCTCTGCACCTCCACACCAAGCCTCCTAAAACACTATTCACAGCAAATCTTTCCTTAGAAACTTCTTAGCGTGAGCTATGCTGAAGTATCTCCTACTACGTTCTGCAAAGCACACTGCAAAGGTCTCAAACATTTCCTCACTCTGTGCTTGCATATGGAAAGTCATATAATCGTAGAATATCCTCAATTGGAAGAGATTCACAAGGACCATCAAAGTCCAACTCCTGGCCCTGCACAGGACAACCTCAACAATCATACCATGTGTCTGAGAGTATTGTCCAAACATTTCTGGAACTCTGCCAGGCTTGGTGCTGTGACTACTTCTCTGGGGAGCCAGTTCCAATGCTCAACCACCCTCTAGGTGAAGAACCTTCTCCTAATATCCCATCTAAACTTCCCCTGGTGCAGCTTGATGCTGTTCCCTCAGGTCCTATTGCTGGTCACCAGAGATAGGGGCTTCAGCACCTGCTCCTCTGCTTCCTCACGTGAGGAAGCTGTAGACCTCAGTCTCCTCCAAGAACAAAGCAAGTGACCTCAGCTGGTCCTCACATGGCTTCTCCTTTAGACACTTCACCATCTTCATGGCCCTTCTTTGAACTCTCTCTAATAGCTTTATATCCTTCTTACACTGTGACAACCAACAGAGCACACAAGGTGAGACTGCCCCATGCAGAGCAGAGTGGGACAATCCCCTCCCTTGCCCAGCTGGCAGTGCTGTGCCGGATGCACCCCAGGACACAGTTGGCCCTCCTGGCTGCCAGGGCACACTGGTGACTCAATGTCATGCTTTAAAGAACCCCAACTCACAAATTTAGGCGGCACACTTCAGTACATGCTCTCTAGAGAAGTCCCTCTGAAGCATCCCCCTGCATTCAACTACTCCTCTGCTTGGTTACACTAGCTTAAAAATGCACCTCTTGGGTAGTCACCATGCTGCACACTAAGGTCTAGGGAGAGACAGTCACTGTATCCAGCTAATTCCTTTCTACTTACCTTTACTTTAATCGCTTTAGTCACTCCTTACCAAGTGATTCCCAACCTGACTCACTGACCTTTGCTACTGCATCCTCACAAAACACACCATGATAGGAGCATCTCTATTCATCCCATGTTTGATGACTAGACCCAGACTGTCCCTGCTGGAACTCAGAAACAACAGGAGTAGTAGGGAGATCAAGAATTGAAAGAGGCAACCAGAAACTTCGGAAAAAAAAAAAAAAGGAAGAGATATATACCCATATGCCTAATTATATTTTGATCCAAAACACACAAGCCAGCAGCCACCACACAGTGAAGGAAGCAGTTGCTTCTAGAAGCTGATACCCTACTTCAGCAAGAACAGTCCCAAGGACAAGAATCAAGAGTAGTTTGGATGGCACAGTGGGACCTCACACCTTTGTTTTTTGTAATAAACATCAGTGCTTTGTTTTGTGAAAGCCCAGACCAATTTCCATCACAAGAATGACAGGAATCCTCCAGAGTATTAGCATCCTTCCCACTAACAGATAAGGGAATCACCCTCTGTGTGACCCTACCCAAAACAGCACACTGTTGAGCTATGGTACACTGGGCAGGTCCAACCACGTTAGCACTGTCTTGCTCCTCCAAGTCGAGCAAGCTTAACCCAGCTGTAGATGGCTGCTGGGCCTCCCACCACCACAGCAGGAGAAAGGTCACCGCCACAGCAACACTACAGTCCGGATGGAATCTCCCTGCTTCCAGCCCTTGCTCCAGACCTCACCAACACAGTTTCCTTCACTAACTGAAAGACATGCATGTCAGTAAAGAGTCTTTAGCAGTTCACCATCATACACACATGTTCCAAACAGAGGGGGGAAAAAACCCACTCCCTTTCAGTTCACTCAATTACAAGCCAGCCTCCTGCTACTCACAATACTGCAGTGGTACTCCTACACAAGGGCACTTGCTTTTGAACACAAGAAGTGATGGAGGAAAAAAACCCCACAAATCTATGATACTTTTTCTCCACAGAAAGGGAAGTACAGAAACAAAGAGATCACCATAAGACAAAACGTTGTAACACGCATTCGAAAAAAACCAAAACCAGAAAAAATGGACTGAGCGGCCCAGCTGTCATCCTGGCCAGCCTGAGGTTCCACCATGCTGGCAGGTAGCACTGCAATCCACAGGGGCTGCTACTGAAGGAAATGCAGCCAGCGCAGAGCAAAATGCTCACAAGAGCAAGGGAATAAGGAGGAAGGACTTTGGATGGTTTTATCTAGCTTTCTAATTTGTTTTGATCAAGCTCCTGTTCCTTCTGTTCAACCAAGTAATCCAACAACTTGATATGTGAACCACTCAATACTCCTTTTAACACGGAGTTCATATGTCACTGATAACCAGTTGCTTGGGATGCAGAAACACATCAAAAATCCCTGTGTGGTTCCTGTGGCTCTACATAATAAAGGGCACAAAACTTTTCTGGAAAAATACCTCCAGTATCCAGCTACAATGAAAGGGGAGCACATCTACACAGTTTGGCTGACCCACATATCAAATGTTAGGCCTCTGTAAGTCAATAAGCAAAGTGGAAAGACAGAAGAAAGTAAAGTGAAATTAAAATAACAGAAAATCCAGGCTAGGACTAAAACCCCCCCCTCACCACCCCCAAACATGCCCACACTAAAAACCAAAACCCAACGTGAATACAGATATTCATAAGGAATGACACAGAAACATTTTGCTACATTGTCCTCCAGTAAGGGTTTGGAGTTTCAGGTCATACATAACCATTCACAGTTTCCCAAGCAAAGGGGAATCAGATGGCAGCAACAGTCCCTCTCTATTTGTGCTGACTTTTCAGAAAAAAAAAACCAACTAAAAAATGAAAAGCCCATGGTATGCACCACAAAGCTACCAGAGTTATATATTAGCATTACATTTAGATTCTTCCATAGTCTGAGGTATTTCGAAAGCATAACTATTCCACTTTGAAATAATTCTGTCAACATACCTGCAGCACTGTAAGCTAGCTAGAAAGAAATATATACTCATTGCTAGGAAAAGGTTGGTTGGGATATGCAGCAACGGCAGGGAAGCACACAGAGCTGAGGAGATGCTCAGCCCACTGCACAACCCGGAGGTGCCCAGCCTCCCCAAAGCACAAAGGGCAACACGGAGCCTTTCCTTCCTTTTTTCTCAGCACAAGTCTGAACAGTCAGGCATTATTTTCTATTATCAGATAAGTGCTGGCTTTTGAAAAGTTAATATTCTGACAGCTAATCAAGGAAATTCACCCCAGAGAACAGCCTGCTCACTGCAAAAATCACAGACACATCCGGTTGTTTCTAATACAAAAGTCCAACTACACAGCAACCCATGCCACTAACACTGCAGTCTAGCACTTGAAGTTTCACTACAAAGGCATCATGGCCAAAACTACCAGTTTACACTGTCAAACAGCACCTTAAGAGCATATTGCAGTAGTATTTTCTTTATATTAAATATGCAGAGCATAGAAATATGTCAAAGGTGCACTTTGAAAGGTAGTCAAGTACTTTCTTTCTAAACACAGATTTCAAACAGATCATTGACAAACAAGAAGACCTAGGAACACCACAGGGGTGTGTTCTCCAAATATTTTGTTCAGAGGGTTACCACAAAAAATGTGAAAGGCCTCCAAAAACCCCTACTTGAATCTAGCCAGAAATGCATACCACACAAGCACAGTCCTTCCACTAAGAAAGCAGCCTATGGGGTGGTTTTGTTTATGCACTGATTAGGCTGTTAAAAGCATTCAGAGGTACCCCACCTACCAGAGCGTGCATTCCTCAGGGTGTGCAAAAACACAAAGGTCCTCTTTTTCACTGAAGATCTCTAAAACTGTAACAGAGAACAGTTTCCTAACATCTTTCATACAATCCTGCTTGTCTTCCTGCAATTCAAACACTTTATTCACAGAATTTAACTTCCTCCTCATCTTAATCCCTTAAATTTGATGAATATATCAGCATTATTTTCCTCACAGAAACCCAAAGCCAATTTATAAAACAGTAAGGCTTAAAGACCTTCAGATATAGTGCTATAAAAAACCATTATAGTAGAGTCCAAGTTTTGTTGTTTAGATACAACTTTATTCACATTACAAAGTAAAGATGCAAAGGACAGAATGCCTGGACAGGTGACTGGTGTTGCAAGTGATGACTATTTTTCTTTAACCTATAAAGCCTTTTCTTTTAAATACAATCTTGTAGATGAAAAACCAAGACCAATGTAAGTGTACAGGAGTACACCAGAAACATCAGCAAAGGTGACTCTAAAGCACAGAGATCCACCCCTGAGATGGCACCAGCCCAAACTGCCAAGGCTGCATGCTGCTGCCCAAGCTCAGGCACATTGCTTCTGGTCCTGAGCCAGATGGCATGAAACCAGCTCAGATCTCTTCCATACCCACAGCACATTTATGTGCAATGCAGATAATCCTTCTACAACAACCAAGTGCGGAAGGCAGGGGGGACATGATACTATTCACTACAAGAAAAATTCCAGCAATGCTTGGCTGAACAAGACAGCAAATTTGCCTGCATTATTGCATTTTTATCTTGCCATAAACACCACTATCCGAAGTCAGCTTGTTTCCAAGCTTTAAACTCAACAAATAAAACCTACTTGAGGAATTATACTCATTTACATATCAAATACTAACAACCACTTTACTGTTTTAACCCTTTTCTTATTCCTTCACTGATGTTAAAACTTGGGTTTCATTTTCTTATCTTCCCATGCTTTTGCTGCATATTGGCTACAATTTGGTAGAAACAATCATAAGATTGTAAGCTGTGCATTTGGAAAGATGCTGGAAGTGGATGTTGTCTGCCTGGACTTTAGTAAAGCTTTTGATACTATTTTCCACAGCATTCTCCTGGAGAAACTGGCTGGTCATTGCTTGGATGGGTGCACTGTTCTTCAGGTAGAAAACTGGCTGGATGGCCGGCCCCAGGGAGTGGTGATGAGCTACATCCCGCTGGCAGCCAGTCACCAGTGGTGGTACCCAGAGCTCAGGACCAGCTCTATTTAACACCTTTGTTGATGACCTGGACAAGCAGATTAAGTGCATTTGCAGACAGTCTGCAGATGACACAAGGTGGGTGGGAGTGTTGATCTGCTGGAGGACACAAAGGCTTTCATACAGGGATCTGGACAGGCAGGATCAATGGGCCAAGGCCAGCTGGACAAGGTTCAACAAGGCCAAATGCTAGGTCCAACACCTGGGTCACGACAACCCCCTGCAGCACCAGAGGCTGGGGGCAGAGTGGCTGGAACATGGCCCAGTGGAAAAGGCCCTGGGGGTGCTGGTCAACAGCCAGCCGAAGATGAGCCAGCTGTGCCCAGGTGGCCAAGAAGGCCAATGGCATCCTAGCTTCTATCAGAAAGAGTGTTGAGGAGGGCTGCCAGCTTCCAACGTGGGAGCCCCCTGCGCTCCCTTGCAGGAGAAACGCCTGAGGGCTACAGTCTCCTCAGATAAGAACTCCCCTCAGACTTACGGTGACAAGAGGTAGACCCAACATGCATTGCTCTGTTTTATGGTAATCGCTGTTATCCTGTTGGCTAACTGGCATCCCCCCCATCCCCTGCTTTCCCCACAAATTCCCAGAAGGGACCCTGGCTGGCAGGGAGAACCTGGCCGCTGGTCCCCTTCACAGGGATGGCCAAATAAAGCTTGCCTGTGGAATACACCGCACCAGACTCCCTCGTCCCTTCGTCCCCCGGCCTGCCTGGGAGGTCTCTTATGAGCTGAAACCACTCGCTGAATCACTTTGAGCTGAAATCACTAATACAGCCAAACGGCTATATTCTAAGAGACTATCGCCTGCCTCGCAAGGAGTTGCCCCCCCTGCTCCAGAGGAATCGCAAAGGCGCCTTGGAAAGGACTCCAGGACGGTCACGATCCCGGATCGCTTCAGGGCAGCCCCCACGGGAGGCGACAGAGTGTGGCTAGAAACACACCAGGAACAGCAGAAACAGGGCAGTGATGGTCCTGTCCTCAGCACTGGTGAGGCCGCAGTTCCAGTACATGATCCAGTTTTGAGCCCTTCATTACAGGAAAAACGTTGAGGTGCTGGAGCACGTCCAGACAAGAGCTGAAAAGCTGGTGAAGAGTCTGGAGCACACGTCTTATGTGGAGCGGCTGAGGGAGCTGTGGCTGTTTAATCTGGAGAAAAGGAGGCTCAGGGGAGCTTTTTCACTCTCTTTTTCACAAGAGAGCTGAGGTTGAAAAGAGGTTGCAGCCAGGAAGTGGGGGGGCCAGGCTCTTCTCCCAGGTAACAAGTCATTTCACAAAACAGAACAGCCTCAAGTTGTGCCAGGAAGATTTATACTGGATATTAGGAAAAATTTCTTCACGGAAAGGATTGTCAAGTATTAGAACAGGCTGCCCAGGGAAGTGATGGAACCACTGTCCCTGGAGGAATTTAAAAGACATGTAGATATGGTTCTTAGAAATAGGGTTTAGTGGTGGACTTGACAGTGCTAAGTTAACAGATGGACTGGATCATTTGGAGGTCCTCTTCCAACCTAAATGATTGTCTGATAATGGGTACCATCAGCACAATTGAAGAAGGAGCGGTCAATAGCTAACTCATGTAAGCACAGTTAGTTAGTAGGAGACAGCAAATGTTAATTCCGACAGCAAATGTTAATTCCAAAACCTAAGAAGCCGGATTCGCCCTAATCTTGTCAAGATAGAGGGGACAAGGATCATCTCAGAAACTGCTGAATCATTCCTCAAAGGACTACGCATGCCCCGGGGAGAAAAGGTGAAAAGTGCATTGTGAGGAAGACTACTCATCTTCATCACAAAGACCCCTGATGAAGAGGAGAAGCCTTCTTCAGTGCGACCACCAGGACACACAACTGCATGCGTGGCACGTATGCTAATGACACTAGTGACTTCCGAGAAATAATTTGTATAACCACACCTGTCCCAAGGAATGTGATGAATATTCATGTTTTAACCCTTAATACTGTGCTGTAGGGAGCACTGGCGTGTGTGTTGGAGGAGCGATCCCCCACACCTGGCGTGCCGAATAAAGCAAATATCCACTTCTCTGACTCTGTCTCTGAAGTGTCTCCTGGCCCGTTTGGGGCGATTCACACTCTATGCAGAAACCAATTCAGAGCTGGAAAATATTTGACCTATGTGCATAGAATTATTGACTAACACTCAAACACAATTTGATCTCAGCAGCTGCGCTTGCATGAGGAACACCAAGGCAGCATTCACACACTACCTCAAACTAACAAACACTCTGTTGTCTGGTCCAATCTTCCAATTGTTCCTCGAGTTATGTAATTTTTACAGAAAACTTGTCTTTATTCAGTGGCTTGTTTTTTCCTCCATGCATGTTTTCCTCTGTATATATCTATACATGTATGTACCAAGATCTTAATATGTGAAGTACAGGCAGGCATAAAGGCACCTTTTTTTAATGAAACCAATGACAGAAACCTGAAGCTCTGACCATTTTCATTAGAAATCAAAGTTATCATGATGATTTTTTAAGTGTTTATTTATTACTGTTACAATGCTTCCTTGCTTTCACATTCTGGCTAAAATCAGATGTGGAAATGACAGAAGAAAAGGTGGGTTTTTTTAACACCATAAACTTTAAGCCAGAACAGAAGCAGGAAGTTCTGCAAGTTTCACAGGAAAGCTGGTCAGTTCAGTTTTATTGCTGGAAGCTACCTCAACATTTCTTTTAACATTTGAATAGAGAACAGATATGAATCTCTGAAAATTAACGTTCATGTGCAGCAAAATCAAAGCAACACATGAATGGATGTTGTTATCAAATTGAACTCTAATCACCATCAAGCTCACCACATACATGGACTCTGGTGTGATGTTTTATTTAATAAAGTGATACAGCCTCAGTTCATCAAGATAGGTACTATGCATTTTGAGTCAAAATAAGACATTGTGGGCCATTAAAAATTAATACTAACTATTCCTTTAACATTCCTGAAAAGTTCTGACTACTCCACAGAAATACTTGGAAAGCTGTATTTCAAATCTTACACTTTTCCAGTCATGTGCTTAGAGACAGTTAAGTCATAACAATCAATTTTGGATGGGAGGTACTGGAAGTCAGCTGGAAACCTGGGCTGAACCTCCTCCTCACACAGTTCAGAGCAACCAAGAGCATTTGCCAGCTGTCCATCCATCTCACTGCATGTAGGACTCCCTCTCCACAAGTTCGAACTACTGTAAGTTTTTACACCATGGAATCAAGCACAGTTTCATCATTACTACTTAGCTTTAATTCCAAACAGTTGCTGTTTAAAAGTTAACAGGATATACATGTGTATATAAAATGTGGACTAAAAAAATAAAAGGAAATAGAACTCTCATGCTTGAGTCATTACAGATGATATGTTTCTTGGCATAAAGATAAATAAGGAGGGGGAAAAGAACAAGAACAGCTGGACAATATCCAAGTTATTAATGCCTCTAAAGCAACTGACATTTACTGGCCAAAGAAGAAAAAACTTATAATAATTTCAGCCAAAATAATTTTTTTCTTCCTAATTCTTACATAGCTGTAGTTACCAAGGCAAGACTACCTTATCCACCCGAACTGCCCTTCATTCTTTGAACTAATGCACTATGCATAGTAGTATCAATGTGGATGTGTTTTACAAAATTAATCCAACGCAAAAAGAACCTGTACTGGACTGCCCTGTGGCTACCACTAGTAACTGCAACACAAACCTAAACTTCTCCAAAGTAACATGGCCAACCACAACAGGCACACTGGTGTCTGAGAGCAGGTTTGTCAGTCAGCAGTTCCTGACGCATTTTAAATGAAGTGTGCTTTGCATTGCCCACCCAACCAAGGAGGAAGCAAGGACTGCGACATGCAGCTCCCCAAGCAGCAAGGGTTTGCCAAGATTACCAGATGATGGGCAGGTGGTGAGATGCACACATATCAAACCCTGGTTGGGAGACCAACTGCAGAGGTGAGTGTAAGGGCCCAGTGTGCACAAGAGCAAAGATGAGTGGCATCCTGTCTCCCACATCCTTGTCTTTTGAAGTATCTCACAATGCAATGAACTGAAAGGAAGGCTACAGCAGGGAGAGATAAAAGGTAGGAACCTCAGAAGATGACAGTTTCTGATGTAAAGCAGTATCTGACAGGACCATGAGGAGTCTGCAAAGAGAAATAAGTGACATGAAAGGACAAGAAATAAAGCACCAATGGATTTGAGTATTAGAATGTGCACTAAATGCAAGCTTTTAAGCTAGCTATAAAACCTCACAGGATTTTTAACTAAACCATTAATTATAACATCTAGAAAGGGACTTGAAACAGCTCAGCAAAAGGTTCAAGATTCAGCCATGGTTTAAAAGGCAGAACCTCAAATTCCATAGCTTTGCATAAACACAACTGAGATTGAAGGGTAATGTTAGCCTAATTAATGTCTTCTAGAGGACACTAGTGCAGACTCCTTTATTATAACATGCTGTGCTAGTCACTCCAAAAGGTGCTGCTAAACCAGACAAGGTTACCTCTTTCAGAAAGAGGTAACTAGTCCAGCTCTGGGAATGGAAAAACCCTCAAAATACACTGTCTTCCTTTGGAACAATCCAAATCTGCTGAAATGTACCCAAGTATGATAAGACAGAAAACCATTTGGAAAAGGAAGCCTGGCAGTTTCTGTTTGCATATACAAAAGAGTGTGCGAGTATATAAATACAGAAACTAATTCCGGCAGGAAGTCATGGAAGTCAAGTATGGAACATTTTATGTGAGGATCAGGATCAGGACAATTGTTCCATCTATGCCAGGTTTATTACGAAGATCCATTCATCAACAACCTTAAAGGCACAGGTCTACCTCTAACCATTACAGACCATGATAAAACAACAGTGGGAGAGATTACCCCATAAAACCTTTATGCTTCTACTTTTTCCTCTGGAAACATACAGCAGTGACACCTCATTGACAAGGTATTGCAAGTAGAAGGACACAGGGTCTGATCCACCCTGACAATCTCATCCAGTCTCAAACAGCACCACGCTATGTGTCTGGCATGGATAGAGCTCATTCCACAGTGGGTCTGGCTCTGGTACGAGACAAAAGGAGCCCTAGAGAGGAGCAGTAGTAGTACCTGCTGAAAATGGAACAGATTTTGAACTGAGAAAGGGTAGATTTAGACTGGACATAAGCAAAAGATTTTTATGATGGGAGTGGTGAGGCACTGGAACAGATTGCCTGGAGAAATTGTGGCTACCTCATCCCTGTAAATAAATGTTCAAGGTCTGGTTGGATGGGGCTCTGAGCAACCTGGTCTAGCAAAAAATAAGATGTCCCTGCCCACAGCAGTGCGGTTCTTGGACCAGATGATATTTAAAGATCCCTTCCAATCCAATCCAAAACATCCAATGACTCCATGATTCTACCTGCCCTATAATCTCCTATCTGCCTTTCCTGGCTACCACCCATACAAAGCCAACCTGGTTGGGAAACCAAGGGAGCACCAACCAAACAGTGCCAAGAGACAAAAAGATACCAGGTACACAAAGACAACTATACGGAAAACCATAAGGCCCTGGACACTGATCCTCAAGCAAGCAGGAAGGACAGCTCCACGTGAACAGTACACAGGGGCCACTCAGAGAAATGCTTAACTTCTGCAGAGCTGGCTACCTCTCAAGTAGGAAAAATAGCTCTCCTTTGAATGTTTTCTGATCTTAGACCTACCTCTTCCACAGTTCTAGAATATTGACTAAAATGACACTTCGGTGCATTTTCCATCTGGAGGTTTGTCAGACATCTATCCCAGCCACAGAGCTCCCCTCTTCCTCGTCGCTCCACACATAATACAAATGACAGAACTCCCTCCATAAATTGTGCAAAGTTTAAATGGTTTCAGAAATTGCACACTCAGCATCTGGGAACACACACATTTCTTAATGATTTTCTCAGTACAGCCTGTGCTGCTGAAGACTTTTCAACCTATTCACCTCAGAAAGCATATATTTAGCATGAGCAAAGATCTATTTTCTCAGAGAAAAAATGTCCTAGCTTGAAGCTTAGATAAATCAAAATCCCTAAGATTAAAGTATCTTGCTGCCCTCAAAACAAGCCCAGAAGAATTTTTTTCCAGCTGAAAAAGATAAGTTTTATGCCTTTTTATGCCATTCTGTAATCCAAAAAACTGTGATTACATTTTTTTGGTGTTCAGAGCTAATTAAGTGGTCCTTGGAGACCATCGAGATTTGTTACATCATCTTCCTTTCTGTTCTAGGAAAGCAACCTGTAGTGTTGTCCAAGTCATTGCTTTTCCAAGATGTTAGCTCCTCCAGTGGATAACCTCTTCCAGCTCATCCAAATTCTATCTTCTCCTCAGAGTCTCCTTTTAAAAGTCCCTTTGGCCCAAGACATGGTCTCAGGAAAAGTAACCCATTCTAATCTGCACAAGACTATTCACTTTCTCTGCCTGCTGAAGGCCCAGACACCATCTCTACCCAAAGAGAAGATGAGGGGTAGATTCTCTCACTCTCCTGATACCAGTATCATGAGATTTAGTTCTCAAACATGAGGAAAGCCTCTCCATACTTGGGCAAAAGCTCAACAGTTACCACCCAACTATCCATTATTTTTGATAAATCCCAGTGAGGGATGGAATATTCAGTAATGGAGCTACAGGAGTGCCATGCCAGTGATGGAGCTGCATACACACATAATCACTGTAAAATACTAACAGACATGTAGCTTGTAATTTCCTTCCTTTTTTCCTACCTGTTCCCACAGATGAGGGAAATACCAACACTTAACAGGTCTGCCTGGATGGAAGATATGACTGCCATTACCGAAGGAGATGCACCTGTAAATCCTCCACTCTTCCCCCTCCAAACTCACTGACTCCAGTCATAAAAAGCACATTTCACTGCTTGCTGCTCTGTTCTACATTCACCTTTGGGTTCTGGTGGATTTTACTCTCTGGGAGCCCAATCACTTCACTTCAGGTAACAGCTTGCAGAAAAAGATGGCTTGTCCAGATCTATGAGCTTCACAGGTATATTGAAGGTGACCACTTAAGATCAAAGCAAAATAAAGACTTGAAGGGAGCAGTGCATGTATCAAGAGACCAGTTCCCAACAGCTATCTGTACTCAAACATACAATGGAGTTGCTCATCACATAAGCCTATGATTAGTGGTCTCCTGATGAAAATTGGAATTCAATTTCAATTCTTCCAGAATACCGAGAAGCCTTTTGGTATTTTCAGGATGTCATTTGGGTGTCTGGACTTTTACACAGTCTGAAACAAGGAACAAGCACTTGCAAAAGAAAGATAAGGAAGTCTGATGTACAGTCTGAGCACAAAAATCTATGCTTCAGCTATAATGAAAGGGTGTTTCTGCAAAAAGCAAAGTGATGCAAACACAAGCAGGACACCAATGGGAAAACATGACACCAATTGGAAAACATATGTGACTTCCGTGGCAAGTTGTACATCACCGCATACAACATTTCACTGTGGGCAGCCCACTAGAAGGAGGGAAAGCAAACAAACAAACAAACAAAAAAAAGGTGGGGAAAAATGGGGAGAAAAAGCACTTAAAATGAGAACATTTTGACTTTCCTGAAACCCCACCCACTGCAAGCACTCAAAGTGCTCATGGACCCCAGGCCAAACACACTCCTGAGGAGTCTTGTTAGTTCTCTACAGAAACAGTGCGGAAGTTTGCTCTCTCCATTACACCAGAGTGTACACAGCAGCTCCTTTGAGGGAGAAAGGAGTAAGTGCTTAGAAGGCCATTTCTGATATTAAATGGCTTCTGAAAAGGTAGGCTCATTAAACCCTGAGTTTGGGGTTTGGGAGTTCTACACAGCAGCTCTGCAGGTAAAGTGGTGGGAACTGGAACCACTAACACGCTTGCATGAAGATGTCAGAGCCCAGCCTCTCAGAGGAAAGCCCCAGCCATGAGGCAGCTGTCTTCTGCAGATGCTAAGAGCCAACGCTTCCATTCAGACACAAGCCATATACTAACCCAGTAAGTTAAAACCAGATTTTTCCCCAACTGCTCCTTCCAGCACACTTTGCTCAATGGAAAGAAAACTAAAACCTACAAAAGTTGTATTCATTAATCTCTGCAGACTCACTGCAATTATAATTGGGCAGCCTAACTGCTCAGAAGATTATGCCAGTGATTCAATTGCACTGCAATACAAATAAAGATATCTGCATAAAGTGGGCTGCAAAGTACTAAATATAAAAACCTAATGAAATTATACATTTGTGCATCATTACCCTTTCTAATAGAGTTTGGAAAACTGAAGGCAACATACTATTATGTATCATGTACTATTATTCACATAAGTGCCTAAATTACAGAGTTTTGGGAGATACTAGTTATATGCTTATTAAAAAGTCATTTATTTCATCATGTAATACACAGATTTCTTTCAAGATTGAAATAGGAAACATGAAAGCGACATCTGAATAACAACTCTAAATTAAAAATTATTTCTGCTGCCATAACAACAGCTTTTCCCTCCAGATTTTGGTTTCCCCTCTCACACTGAGCACAGCAGGAGGAGAGTTTCTGAACTCTAATTCATGCTCTTCATTTATCTTCTTCTTCAAAAAGAGGTATGCTGAGTACAAACTGTGACAGGAGTTCACATCTTCTCAGGACACCGTATAAAATTCTTCATACCATGGAAGTACAAAGGACCTGAATAAATCAGGTTTAGACTAAATATTTACACTAGAGGCTTTTGGATGTAAGGGGGAGGTAAACATCTGCACCAGATAGAGCACAGATAGAAAAACCATTATTTTAGAAGCAGAGGACACCCTCAAATGTGCAAACAATGTTTAGAGGTAGGAATACAACCAAGTTAGCCTTTGCAGCACTTGTGATGGAAGCCTTGGCCCACCTTGCACAAACACGGATGAAGATGCTGAGTAGCTGTCAATTATATATCCCTTAATGAAGCCCTGGTGATATTTCACACCCAGCTATCACTTTTTGGTTCTCTTCCTCCTTCTTTTCACCTTGTACCTAACTGATTACATGCTTGGCTAGCACTGGAATTTGTTCAGCTGCACAGTACACTGGCCTAGGAACTCCACAGAGGGGCTGTAGCAGTGCCAGTGGCTGTATGGAGCAGTCAGCCCCCAGCTGGGGAGGCAGGATCCCAACAGCCCCTCCTTCAGCAGGGGAATGGGGACAGGGAGTGATGTCAGGGCACAAAGGGTACTCCAGGTCAGCTGACCTCTGGCACTCTGGAATCAGCTGCTCTTCAATAAAGTTTTTCCCACCCTGTAAACACTAACTCCCAAACCCTAAACTCAGGGTTTGATGAGCCTACCTTTTCAGAAGCCATTTAGTATCAGAAATGGCTTTCTAAGCACTCCCTCCTTTCTCCCTCAAAGGATTTCACAGAGCTTCAGGGAGACAGAAGAAAACTTCCTCTCAGAATTTAAATATAAATTTATATTCAAAACAGGCTTAATTCCTAAACTGCAGTTTGTTTTATGTGAAGGGATTTGTCTTTATCATAGAAACCACAGCTGTTAAAACAGTGTTTGATAATACTTTTTTCCTATCATCACTCTTCCTTCATTAACTACAGTGTGTATCTTATCTTAACTGTCAAAAAGAGGCTCTGAAGTACTGAGTTATACAGCTTCTACTTGAGTTAAGAAGGCCATTACCATCCTCTCATCAGAGACACAACCACAACCAGCCCAACACTGCACAACACCGAAGTCACACAAGCAACATCCTTCCCAAATTGTTCTTTTAATCATTCAACATGCATGACCTCAGCTAGAAACAGCGAGCAGGACGCAGCCCTCCTCCACAACCAGCTTTTACAACCAAGGATGTCACACACTGTTTTTGTAATAGTAAGATAGCACCAAGTCAGAGTGCAGCTGGCTGCAGTGAGATGCCTGTTGTTATTCTTCCTTTGACTTCTCCACATATTCTTTTCGTCTGTGCTCAGTGATGTGGGCTTGAAGCTCTTGAAAAAGAGCATGAATCTAAAACCACACACTACATTTAGCCTGAACGGGTCTTTGAAGGTTTTAAAGAGATTTCTTCTGGATTCAACAACTAGCTTTTGGAAGAGCTAACAGCAGCACTTGTCTTGTATCCCTGCAGATGGGATGGCTGTATTCACATCTAATCCCCAAACCTTCACTTTACAACCTCCCCCAGCTTCTCTGCCTCTCTGCCTTAAATCTCCAGAAGTGCAGGGAGTCTGAAAAGAAATGGAATAGAAAAAATTAAAACTGAAATGAATTTTTCTGCCTTTTCTTTCAACCTGTCTTAAAGGAACTCTTAAGTTCATTTAAAATTAAGAGTGCAGTTTTCAAGGCACAAAGAAAAAATTTAAAAGAAAAAAACAACTTTTACAATGAGAAAGGAGTTGGAACAGAATACCTCAATATTAATGGTTTTAAAGAGCTGAACAGGAAGTTCATTAAAGGTATCCTTAGCGATGAACACTTTGTGGTTTTCATTGAAATGTACTGATGTATCACAACTTTGGCCCAACTTCTAACTGCACATATTTCAGGGTATTAGGTAACTTCAGAAAAGAAGTCCTCTTTTTACTCAAGAACATACAAAAATTTTTCAGAAAGTCTCCCCATTCTAACTTAAAACCACCATTCAGCACCAGGGAAAACTTCTCCATTACAGCACTGCCTCTCGTGTTGCCATTGAACTGGTGGGCTTTCCCTAGCTTGGTGGCCAAAAAAGACCCATGCTGGGAGAAGAGGATGATGAAACACTAAGTAACATCAGTCAGGGTCTAGACAGTGACTTTCTATGCGAGCCTTTCTTGTTTCCACGCCGTGGTAAGGCCAGATTGATAAAAGGTGTTGAACTGCCTAAAGGCACTCTGGAAAAACAAAACACCGCAGCAATGGGAGTCGAGCCAAACGCAACTGGATGTGTTTGCAGACCCTGCCAGGAGCATAATGACCATTGTAAAATGTAGCTGTCCTGACAAGGCAAAGGAAAAACGCTCCCCAGCACGTGCTATTCAAAGCCTGTGACAGCTTAGGCTGGCAGGCTGCTAATTCCTGCTGTTTGTAAGTTCTTAACAATCTGTTGACTAGTCTTTCAAGGAGAAATAGCCTGGCACTCACTCGAAGTCTTTTTTTCACTTAACTATCCATAATAAAAGAAGAGCTGACCTGCAAGTAAACCAACAACCAGTCAGAGGAATTTCCCTCCTGCCAATTCCTGGATGTCACACGATCCCTGTAGATGTATCTACCATGCTAGTTATCACTACATGACCAAACACTAACTTGCAGCTGGCACTTCTAACATCAGTGCTAAGAATCCAGGTGGAGAAATTTCCCCAGGGACTATGGAAAGCAATTCCTTAAGGGCACCTACATCTCAAATCTATGACTCAGAAAGAAAAGATAGATGTGTAACCATTTTACTACCAACTGAACGATATTACTCAAGACACCTCCCTCCACTTTTTTCCCCAAAACACATAAGCACAATTTACAAATATCTGAAATATGCAGGAATCCTTACATAAACTAGACATTAGAGCATGTGTTAAATTCCCCACCACTGCCAATGTAGACAGATCCTTTTGTGATTAAGCACAAAGTAGTTATGCAGGAACTGAAGGCAGGCACCTTCATGGCAGATACACAACATTCATAACTCCTTTGTTCTCATGTCTTGCAACACAAATCCTCTTATTGGTCGTTAAACACTATGTTTCCATATAATTTAGAAATTGTTCCACAATAAACTGTATTCTATATCTAAATAAAATGCTTTCCTCTACCAATACTAAAAACACTACTTGAGTTAGGCAGTTTAATATGACCAGGAAAGCTTAACAGAGAATGAGGTGAATTTAACAGCAACCTTTAATTATTTGCTTGGGGTGGGGTGGGGGGGCAATTAGAACTAATCATCCACACTGAACTTTCCTATCCACTTCAACCTGGGGGAAAGTTTTACAGCAGGAAAGTGTTAATCTTTCCCTCTATTTCTGGTCACACAGGGACATGAGCAATGCTACTACAGGTTACCCATCGGGGAGGAAGGTGTTCTGCCCTAATTGCAGCTAAAAGGTAGGTCTGTACAGAGAAACCTCAAATAACACTGCAAGTTCACATCTGCCTTGGCAGGGAGCAAAACAAAAAAAGGGAAACAGGGAGAGATGTTTATGGTCCAACCCACCACAGCAGACTGAAATATCAAACACCACATGTGCTTACAGCTCCTCTGCTCTGTACCACAGCTTCCCTGACCCTACTCCGGTGCATCATGTACAAAACCCATTAGTAATTGTTTGTTGCTGTGCTCCTGCCTTCAACACAAAGCCATGCATTTTTTGAACGCTGCTCTGCATCAAACCTAAACTGCAGTCAGTTAGGCATTGCTAAACACTTCTGAGTCCAAACACAGCTACCCTACTTCACAATATACTCCAGATTGTTTTAGAAGGGGAGGAAGGGAAAAAGCTAAGTCAACAAATCTTCAGTTTAGGGCAATTTTACCTTGTGTTTTGCAGCTGCTCTATAGCAAAAAATATGCTTTATAACAAGAATTAAGAGAATGTTTTCTATTAAAGAATATCTTGATGTCAAAATTTCACCAATCTGATTCAAACTCCAGTTCACCCTCATCAGATAAGTAGTTTCTCATGGGTTTTGGATACATATCAATTTTTTTAAAGTACCAGCTGAACCACTAGGACTAAAAGCATATCTCTCAAAAACAATCCTGAAACTACAAAGGTCTCACTGTCTGCCAGGAAAGAACATCAAAAAACACGCTCCAGCTTGGCTGGTGCTTGGACACTGTCAGCCTAAAGCCAAAGCATTCAGAGCCAGGTGCTTCGAGTAAGAGCAAAGCTGTCTCTGCACTCTTCAGTGTGCAAATGACCCAATGTCAAGACCCAATGTCCAGCTTGGGGAGGGAGAAGGCGTAATTTCACACAAAGTGACATGGCTTTCAACCGTGATTCAGGCCCCACCTATATCAGGGGGAAATACTTCAGCACATCTATTCTACTAGCACCAGTAGGCCAAGATCAAAGTACTGAAGATGTCAAAGTACTTCCTAAAATGCAAAAGCAAAGCCAAAGGAAACACATATTGCTAAGCAAAATGAATAAACGTTTTCCTGGCAGGTAAAAATGTTTTCCCAGAACATCAAAATCCCTGTTGTAACTTAGTAGCAGCATCCCAAGCTATTCAGATTCAAAGGTTATTTAAGAATTTTGGAAACAACATCTTTTACAGATTTAAGGATGCACAATCCCATATTTAACTCCTGACCATGAGTGGCCCAAAGTTAGCATTTCTCCTTACAGTCCATCTTATCTCACTCGTGCCAATTCCAATGGGTTACTTAGAATTAACATACCACCCATCAGTAACAAGGGTGGCAAATGCTTTCCTTCAGAGGAAAAGAGAAAAACTTATTTTCTACACTGTTCTTTGAGTCTAACACAGCATAGATTGTACCACCTGTATAAAAGGTTCACCACTAACTCTCTACATAACATCTTGAATTGCTGCCACAAAGATTTTAAATACAGTAGAGTATTTAGAAAGGCCAACCCTCATTCTTGGTCTAACATCATCTCTGTTGACCTTACAGAGCAGCCTTGATTTGCTCTGTAGGTCTGCAAGGAACAAGAAGAGACACTACTTGGATTATTGCTCCGTCTTCATGGGTTGGAGATGGCAGCCCCTAGCTAACATACCATGAACTGGGGAAAGCTGAGAGAAGGCAACTGCTCCTAGGACTGCTCATCCTTCTCCAGCACTATGTTCAAAGATACAAATCACTTACCCACAGTAAGGCTATACTGACATTTAAAAACATCAGGAAGAGACGTCTTTTGGTATTTTTAAGACAGGCAACTCTAATACACAAACTAAGCCCCAAACCTGGGGGGTTTCAGGTCACACACAACATGACTAGGAACTTCATAAATTCAGATAATGATAGTATTTAATACATAGAAAAGTATTATGCAACCTTCTGTATGTAACACATTCTTATAATTATATATGCAGCAAAGTCCTTGCCAAAGCTTTTGCAGCAAGAAAAACCAGAACTCTGCAGAAGCTTTTGGAATTCACCTCTGAGCAGCCAAATAGGAAACTGCGACCACAGTTTGGGAAACCATATAGCCACAAGGAGTTCAAAGCCCAGGAACTATAGAGCACTTTTCCCTTTCCTCAGGCTGAGCAAGGCAGCCCAGTCATCCTTTGTGCCACTTCCAAAGACAATTAGCAAAATCTTACTTCAATTAGCTTTTCCAGAGCTATGAGCACAAAGAAGAGTACTGTACAACTTCAGAAAGAAAAGGTGAGATCGAAAACAGGCAAACTGAGGCAGAGCTGGAAAGGAGGCAGGGAAAGACCAGATAAAGCAAGGGACAAGAAATCCCAAAGCATATCCCCCCAAAATGCTGGGTACTATGTGGGGTAAAGCCAATGCTTGTGTTGAGAACAAGGAGCCTTATTATACCAAGTTGGATTGCAAATTATCTTTCTCACTTCTCATTATCAAAATGATTCATTTCTTCCTAGACAAGACCTCTACAGTATACTGTATAATGGCGCTACTTCTTGTGTATAATGGCTAGATAAATCTGCATATCTGCAACATCTTATTTAATACCAGCAAGGTTCATGCACATTTTGAGCATTCCTAACTTCTGGTTGACAAATTTTTTGGGGCAATATCCCACCCCTAGTCCTCCCCAGCCTAGGCATCTCCTTTGCTCTTCTATTGTTTCCTCTTTAGCACAACCCTTAACTGCTTTGTAACTCTAATGACTGCTATAACAAATATTTTATTAAAGACCAGATGAAATAAAAATATTTATCCTAATTCACATTTTAAGGTAGGAAAAAGAAAATGAAGGGTCATTTACTCTGACACAGTCTACCAACAGATTAACTTATGCTGCATTTTGTCCCATTTTCCATACACGGCTTTAACTATTCTTTCCTTTAAAATCTGTTTTAAAACTTAACAGACTGTTTCTTCTGTAAACACACACTGTGGTTCAAACACACCAGGGCTGTTACCATTTTGGAAAATAAATAACTTTTACATGTGTTTATATTCTATTAGAACCAAATCAAGAAATATGCAAAGAATGAAAACACAATACTTCATTGGTCAGAGTAGAGGTTTAAAAAACCATCAAGTTCTCTTTCACAGAGTTGGAGAAAGAGGATATAGTGACAGGAAAATGGGAAATGGCTTCACAAGAAAAGAGAGCGGGTTTAGAGTAGACATTAGGAAGAAGTACCCTACTGTGAGGGTGGAACAGGTTGCCCAAAGAAGCTGTGAATGCCCCATCCCTGGCAGTGTTCAAAGCTAGGTTGGATGGGGCTTTGAGCAATCCGCTCTAGTGAAAGGTGTCTCTGCCCATGGCAGGGGGGTCGGAACAAGATGAGCTTTAAGGCCCCTTCCAACCCACACCATTCTATGATTCTACATGGAGAACAAAAACGTTTAGTCACCCAAGAAAATAACAGCTTTTCCTACAGCTTCTGTTTCACTTACTCCAAGAAGTAGTGGTCTGCTGAGAAGGAGAAAATCAAAGTTTGTATTTTCCCTCCCAGTGTGAAAATCACCTCAAGGAAATCCATATTTTCTGCAACAAAATATACCTATTAATTTCTGTTCTTTATATAATACCTAGTACAGAGTAACAGCATTGCTATCTCTATAATCACCAGTAATCACCAACACTGGGAATTAGTCAAGCAACTAATTGCAGACAAGCACAATTGTGTCACAGGCCTTGAGAAGAGGTGCTAGGTCACTCCCTGCTGGGGAAGGGACACATGAGACCTTTCAGCTCAGCTGGCATCTTGCAGTGCTCATCCTCAGGAATCCCACACTGCTGTACTGAGATAACAAGTATATGTTTGTACAAAGGGGTCACTGACATGAAATTAAGCAACTAAATTTCAACCAATTTTGATATCTGAGAACGTGAGAATTAATTCATTGGAGCAAAGCTCTACTGCTTACATATTCTAAGTTTAATTGGAGCAGCAATTTATGCTCTGTAGGCTGAAAGGTTACATACACATGACAGTCTTAATAATAGTCACTCAAAAATTCACAGAAAAAGATCCCAAGTACTATTCTCACTATGCCTGCCTGGATGCACAGGCAGTGTGCAACCTCCCTTTTATAGCACTAAGAAGTGTTGCATACATGTAATTAAAGCATCAGAGTTCCTTAATAATAATAATAATAATAATAATAATAATAATAGTATTCCACATCTGATGGTTGGCTGCAGCTTAACAAAACAGAAGAGCAATTAATGATTTACACAAAACTATGATGGAGGCTAAAATTAAGATTTGTTTCCTCTAGACAAAGACAGAAGGACCTAAGTGATAATGATTACCCATGAATATTCAGGAAAACAGATCATCTGTGAAAAAAGCAACCTCAAAGTGTCTGGTATAATATCATCACTCCTATCTCCTATTCTTATCCTCAAAAAAAAAAAAAAAAAAAAATTT
>VZTH01010734.1:326672-352564 GCA_013397815.1 Aleadryas rufinucha
AAGAATTGACTAGTTTCTTTTATATTACCAATTGCCCTACTCAGAAAATTAAGGTGGTAATTACTCCTCCTTTTAAAAAACACCTTTTCTTCTTTTCAATACCTTCTTCTGCCCTTATAATACGGGCCAGTGGTCAATTACCATCTCACAGGAATAAAGTCCAAAACATGCCACTTGTCTGAGTGGTGGAATCAACAGACCTCCCTTGGCAACACAATCACTGCTAACAAGCAATTTGCATACAAAGTTTTCAGTTCAAAAACTTAATACAGTTTAAGAAACTCATCTATCACAATCAGTATTTGGGGGGAAACCCCATCAATGTGGTAGGACCTAAACACAGCATCTACCTACACAATTTCATTTAGAATGCAGGAAAAAAACTACAAGACTTGCTGTTCTCCCTCCTCCCCTTCCATTGTGATTCATTTCTGAAGACAAAACTTCTCATTTCTAATATACATGAAATGCTTACGCTTGCCTGACTCGATGTGGAAAGGAAAGCATAAAAAGAGTAACTGGGTCAAAGGAGCAATAATCGAAAGTTGTATTAATGTGGAGAAATCCATGTGACAACAGGAAAACCAGCAGATCAAAAAATTCCCGTCAGCACGCTATTTCTTAACTTTGTATTCAGAGCATCTAATTAAAAGATGCCAATCCCATGCTAACATTATAAATACTTTGCTTTTATCTTTGAAGATAAATGTTTTAAGAAAAAGGTTGTTTTAAACACAGATACTGTTACACCGTGAAAAAGCATGGAGCAAATGAAGGAAATGAGCTCGTAAAAGCCTCCTAACACTACTCTTCAGAAGCAAGAAGCGAATTTCCTGATCTTGATTCCGACAATAAGCTGCTGTTCTAAAGTAAGCTCAGTTTCTGAAGCCATTCCTGGTGACCCTTAAGATAACAGCACTAGAGTTAGACTTCCCAGTAAAGTTGCCTTTCTTTTTAAAATACTTGCTCCCCATCAGAGGGTATCAAACCCATGCTGTCATTTCACTACAGTGCTTTGCCTCTGTCAGTCCCCAGTAGGCATCAAATAAAACCAATCTACTTCAGCTGTATTACTTCACCTTGCAAAATTGCGAGGTTCTCTGCAATTCAAAGTCCTTTGCTTCAAATTGAAACATTTTATCAAGTTTAAGATATTGTGTTGCTTTATAGTTATGGCTAAAAATCACGACAACACCCATTTCAAAAGTACTAATAATTTTACTACCATTTCCTGTACGGTGTGCACATACCATCAGAGGTAAGAAAGTATTAGCCTCCACAGAGTCAAGCATTCATGTGTGCACTGCTCTTTTTCAAAGAAAAGGTTCTTTTACCCACAGCTTCTGAGAGAGGTAGAAACATGGCTAATCAATGAGCCTGTCACACTCAACTTACAAGCCTTTGGAAAACACTCATTTTTAATCATCCATTTTTTCCAACCAGATGTGGCCACTTGACAAGTTTTGCACAGGCTCTCTCACAGCCTACTAAAATTCCCTGTTGTGCTCTGAAAGCATTTAAGGTAGCTTATGCTTTATGAATTAGAGATAATAAAAGCTACAGACACTACTACATTATGAATAGCCAAGAAAATGCAAAGGAACACATCTTGTGTATGAAATTCCCATGTGGAAACTTCAGTTTCTGCAAAACAAAACATAATTATTCTCAAATTTGGGTACTTAGAATCTTTCAGGATAAACCCTGGTCTGTCCTTAAAATAGACAAGGGGAGAAAAGAAAGAAACCTAGAAAACATTTTTAAATGTGTTTATATTGTACTTAGCACAGACTATGCCTCCTCACTGCTCCACAGAGGAGTTTTATATCAAGGTTAGTGCCTAACTCTGTGCAAGTGACTCAGGCTTATTTTACTGCTGCATTTTGCAGTCAATCTCATCATCCAGCTCTTCTGTGTAATTAAAATTCCTCTTCATCTATTTATGCACTCACTCCTGCCTCCACCTGACCTCTGGCAGGTGCCTTTCCTGAGCCAGCCTTTGGGAGCACCAGTATATTCATTTTGGAATTGCAGCGTATGTGTGTCCCTAGAGCACCTCCTCTGTCAGTTTTTAAAATCTCTTCAAATTCAGTTTCATCCTCTACCACCATGGATCTGAAATTTCAACACCTCCTTTAAAGCTCACCTTGTGCGAGGAGGATTCACATCCTGCCATAACTGCACATTGCATCTACCCACGCTTAAAATATTTGCTTGCAGTCTCAGCTCAAAGAACAACCCCAGAATGGGGAAAGCCCAGTTCCCTGCTTGAACACTGGCTGCTTGAGGAAGATATCAAGTATTTGCACTCAGCAGAAGGGAAAACTCAGGACATGCTCATACCATGTGCCAAGCAAGAGTGCTCTAGGAAAACTCTGGACATGCTCACACTGGGTGCCAAGCAAGAGTTTTCTAGGACAGCCTGACAACTCTGTGCAAAAAGTACCCACTCCATCATTAATGACACTAGTACAAACATCAGCAACCTGTGAATTTTCCATCCCTGTACCACAGCAAAAGTATAGGCAGCAGAAGCTAAAGCTCAACACTAGGTTTGAAGTCGGATCAGCATATCCTGAATCAGCTCCACACTGTCCAGGCTTGGTTTTACAGCCAGCATGGTGTGTGGGCTGACAGTCTTATTTTAAACCTTTGCATACATGTTATTTAACCCATGGATTTAAAACAACCTTGGGACTCACAGACATGAACCTTAATAGCTTTCTAGGAGTAATAGGATTTATCAGGCCAAAAATTAAGGGTTTACAAACTCAAATTTCTGATTTATAGCAGAAGCTCATATTTCCAAATTTAAGTCCTAGTGCAAGCTGGAATACCAGACCAAGTGCTATTTTTTCCAGCTCTATATTTACACTTCAAGGATTATGCAGAAGCACAGAGCAGAAGCAAAAAAATCAGCTAAATGCCTCAATGTGAGCCTTTTGGGGGAGGTTCAGAGAAGTTTGGGTTATACGTCTTCAAACAGGTTTTCAAAGCAGTATAGATCTAGACATCCATCTCAACTCAAGGAAGGAGGATCCAAACTTTAAATTCAGGAAAATAATAGCTTTACCTTGCATACGCACAAAAGCTTAGAAAAGCATTGCGAGGAAGGAGGGCTTCTCTTCTGCTCTGGCAGGAGGTGCAGCTGAAGAATTCCAGCCTCACCCATGCAAAATTAGATATTTATTTTGGATAAATCCCACAAACTGTTTTCCGCCCAGCCAGCACTCCTACCTGCTGGTTTGGCAGCAGCAGAGCCAGGCGCTGTGCTGCAGGATGGCAGGCAGCCAGCCGCCAACTCCTGGGCCTCTCCGGAGACTGGCGGGGCAGACTGCTCAGTAAAGCCTCAGGGTTACTGCAAGGCAAGGGACAGTGACAGCTCTCAGCTGCCCCGTCTCTGAGGCTACAAGGGTCACCAGAGCCTCTGCTACCAGGGAAACAGCAAATTTAGGGACATACCTTGCCATATCCTGCCCGTCAGCTGTTCCCATCCCTGCAACGTGTGCACACACATTGGAAAGGAGGGAAAACGAGCATCACCTCCTGACTTGCTGGTTGGACCAGGGAAGCACTGAGGGATCCCCCTTTTTCCTGCCTAAAAAGGAGTAAGTAAAACCACCTCATGTCATTGCATGTGTTGCTACACACCGGCTGGCCAAAACCAGAGCATGGAGACTGTATTTTGGAACCAATATGCAACACGTGCTGCCTGATTTTTGGCCCAAAGCAAGATAGAAAACAACAAAAACGTGACTCCTGCCTGAGGACCAAACCTTCAACAATGCTCTGAGGATCCCATGACTCCAGGGCTTCTTTGGCATAAAGCCTCACTGAAATCCTTCGGAGTCTCCCAATCATCCCTCTTGATCCCCTTCCCCACATAGACCCCTCACTGAGAATACCTGAATTTTCTCTGGTCTGCCATCAAGAGTTACACTTCAGCGCAAGGGCACCACAATATTGACATGCTGTTAGGGTGCAAAGACAAACTTCCCAGGGAAGTTTCCCTGACAAACAGCACCATCTTTATCACATTAGGACATATCTATATTGGTTTTCAAAAAAGAATTGCTGGTCCCTAAATGCTCATATGCCTCTAGCAGAAACCTTCCTATATTTTGGCAGATATAGAATCATCATTTTTACCCATGTTTAAATCCATACTTGTAAAGAGAAACATACAGGATATTTTACTGAAAAAGTTTACACATATCAATGCTGACACAACAGCTTGCAAAGACTATAAAAATAAGGTTAAAACACATTTACATAATTAAGCATGGTTTGCTAGCAGCTCTTGCACATGCTTAAATAATAACACATGCTTAAAGCCAACATTACTTTGTTTTATTTCAATATCCTTTGTCAGTCATCTTACCAGCCTATAAAGTTACATAACAATAAGTCCAATCTCAAAATTTTCTGAGAAGCAAACATCAAATAATTAAAAACATGGGGTTTTTCTAATGTTTCTCTTTTCAAACACACAAGTATCATCAAATATTTTTCCTAAATTTGAGAACTTTTTAAGGGAATGAATGTCAAACATCTCAAAAAAAAAAACAAAAAACAAAAAACCTGTTTGTCTGAGTACATGTATCTTTTCATACACAGCTGTGTTAAACCATTCCCTTTACTGATGGTTCTCATGTTGTTTCACCATTTTCTTGAATTATGGTGGAAAAAAGAGAGAGGGAAGGAAAGAAGGAAAAAAAAAAAGAAAAAGGCAAGCAGACTTCCACAGGACTCGAAAAATATGAGTTATTTCCCAACCTGCCTCTCCACCAGGGTACCTGACCTGGTGAGACCTCACAGTCCCCAAAGGTTTTACATCTAGATGGGTATCAGGGGGAAAAAAAACCCCACCAACAAAACACCAGGGAGATCCTGCCTCTCCTGCTCACATAGGAGGCATGCAGGGTGCCAACGAGACAAGATCATCACGTAGTGCTGACAGTTTTCTTAATGCCACATACATCCCAAACACCCAGGCTCCCTCCTGTACTTACTTCCAGATGAATCTTGCTGTAAATTCATAGATTGTGGCCTATTCGTATAGATCTCCAACTCATTTAAATAACTTAATTAAACTATCTTTCCATTATGCCACATTTAAATCCCAATTTGATCTGTCAAGTACCAAATTCTCCATGGGAGAGCATTCCTCCTCCTTATTTATCTTCCTTGCAGTTCCCTTTCATGTTTCATGCTGGTTCTCTGCACAGCTTCCTCCACAGCTACATAATTCAACACCTTGCTAAGAAATATCTCTTCCTAACAATAATCTTCTTTGCAAATAGAATTAACAAGGCAAGTGTAAACACGAGAGCAATGAATTAGTTGTCCTATTTACCCAAACTACTGCTTCCCCTTCCTTATAATGAAATTCTATATTAAATAGATAGGATGGCTTAATGTCAAGGTCCTAATTTGCTGAATTCTGCAGCTGGCCTGTAAGAAGCCTGCAGCATCTCCCTTCAACTCATCTGAGAAATTATACTTACAAGGTTTCCAATAAAGTCTTAACTAATTTGTGCCAATATTAGACACACTAATGACTGTTTGGAGGGCTTCCTGCCCTGAGAACACTGCAAAGAAAAGACACGTTTCTACAACAGATTACAACAACAAAATATATAAAGCTTATGGTAGTTTGTTCTGTTAAAACAAGTTAATTCATAAAGGTAAGGAACATGCCTGTCAATTTCCTTCTCTTTGGAATCTGTCCTTCACACACAGGAAATTACATCAGGAAACCTCTCTCCATAACCAGCTAATAGACATAAGGAAAAAATCAGTTGTGACTAAGAGAGTACTTCATGAAACATATTTTAACACCAACATTAAACCCAAATGGTATTTTTAAACACATCATCTACACTTGAAATCTGCAGAAGAACTTTAGAAATGTTCCTTTCGGTGCCTTTAAAAATTAAATTGCACTTGCACTAAAGGCAAACAAAAACGAAACTCCAACAAAACAACTAAACACACTGCACAATTGCTTAAAAGCATCTCATAGTGAAGCATGACTAGTGCTTCCAGGAGGGTTTTCCCAAAGGCAGACAGAGCTGATACTTTGTCTGACAGGGTATATTATCTGGGGTACAATGTAATCCAGCAAGGAAGACAAAGGAAAAAAAGATTCCCCTTAAGTTTTCTACAGAAAATAAGAACAGCCAAACAGTAAAATCACTGAGTTATAACTCTATTTTGGCACAGCTACAGGAGGACACCACTGAGATTTTAGTGGAGGTTTTAAAATTGTGAAGTCCAACAGATTAAACTGTCAAATATAAGTCTGCCAGGCATTTGCTTAAAGTGCTTTACAGCCACAGCACTATTCATAAGGCAAAACGAACCAGAATTACAGACACTGGCTATCTGGGACTAAGATCAGAAGAAAAATTTGCATATTTTATTTTCTAGGAAACCTCCCTCTGTCACATATTACTTTTAATGCATTACTACTCAAGTTAGTAGTTTACATTCATGAATTCCTAGACTGAACTGCATCCGACTTCATCTGAGATCAGTGTTCAGTATCAAATGCAGCAAAGACTACTGATAAAGGCACATATTCGCATCTAGTTAATCATCCTAACTGGTATGCAGACAACTTTAAAAATGCACTAATCAAGTGTTACACTCAGATGCAGAGTTTGTTCAGCAGTAAAAGTCACAATCTAAATACTTATCCAAACAAATATCACATTTTCAGGGTAGACAAGCTCAGCACACTTCAGTTAAAGAAAGAAAATGGTTTTAACACTGGGAGACAGAACTTTGAGGCTGACCTTAGATCTCCAGCTAAATCGAGTTCCATCTTTTTAAGGCATAAAGAAACCCACTACACAAGGTTAACTCACTGTCCTGCAAGTGATGGAGGTCAAGTGTCTGTTGTCTTTGTCAGGGCAGACACCTACATTCATTTCCAGCCGCCTTTGTACAGGGTCTGCTCTTACACCCTGGGCAATAGACTTCAGCAACCAGGACCTCTCATATGAGGCACAGATAAACCAGTGTTCATTAGCAATCCCAAGGCACTCTCCACAATGCTTCCCTCAAACTCTTCTGCCAGTGCTCTACAGCCTCCCACCTGTAACACCCCTCGCAAGTGAATGGAAAGTGGTAAAAGAGACAATAATCTCAGCAGGGATTCTGGGGAAGCCAAGCAGAAAGAAGGAATTCTTTTCACAGCCAGGAGCAGACCTACAGACAAGCAGTACTCCTGGCTAAAGGCCAGAGAGGCTGCAATAAGGTCCCAGGAGGCTGCAGACAGATCAGACAGGCATTTGGAACCAAAAGCCACCAAACGTTTTGAAGGGAGAGCTTGCACCCAATTCTGGTAACACCAAGCTGAGAACAGCCAGAGGTTCAGAGAGTATCTGTAGTGGAGGTTTTGAATAAGGGCATCCTGTTCTTATTTTGCCTTCAACATCTGCTTTTATGGAGAGAAAAAGAAAAAGAAAAAGAAAAAGAAAAAGAAAAAGAAAAAGAAAAAGAAAAAGAAAAAGAAAAAGAAAAAGAAAAAGAAAAAGAAAAAGAAAAAGAAAAAGAAAAAGACACGTTGCAGAAGACAACAGATTACAAAGAAAGCAGGCTGAATGATAAAAAATAATTAGGAAACTAAAGCAGGACACCACACAGAGCATTCCAAAAACACCCTCTGCACCTTAAATCTCTGGGGACAGCATGGATTAGTCCTCTGAACAAAGCATGATGAGAGGAAACAGGCAGAGCTGCTGGGATACTGGCCATCATGAGAAGCAGTCAGGTACTGCTGACAGTCACAGTACCCATTATATAGCATCTGCAGCTGGTTGTATTCCATGTTGCACACACAATATTTTTCGAACCAACTACACATTTCATACAAGTTCAACTACTGCAACCACCATGCCAGATAACTCAACTATTCTGCAGGACAACAAATGAGACAAATCCCATACACAACTAGCTCAACTAGACTTGTTTTCAAATTTGCTTTAACTTCATTTAGTTCCGGTCTTCCAGTCACAGCATACCTTGGAGAACTGGTCTCAGTTCACACTATCTGGGTCTACTGTACAGCCCCCCAAGACCTGCTTTTTGAGAGGATTTACGAATTACTTTTATATTTGGGGGAAAGAATTGCTGCAGTTCATTTTTTAACCTTAAAGCTAATAAGCTCAAGCAGCTCACACATGCAAACATACAGTCTCCTTTTGCACAGCTTGGACTTAAAGGAAAAAGATTTTCTACACAATTAAATGCAGTTGTTAGACAACATATTATTTTGGAGGGGAAAAAAAACTGACGTGCAAAACATTTCACAAAGTGGCCACTAAGCACATTGCAACCATGTAGCAATACAAACTGTAAAGCAGGCATTTTTATACCAGTTTTGTAATGTCAGATTTTAAAAATAAGAAACACTAACATATAAAATCTATACTCAGTTAACTCAGACATACAGCAAAGCTTTTCCTGAGTCACCAAGCCTCCTCGTCACCTACTGCTACAGCCAAGTACACAATACAGACTTCCTCAACACATCTTCAAGAGCCAGTTAAGGGGCTTGCTCCTATTAATCCCATTTTAATGTTGTTCTAGAACCTGAGCCCATTTTGGGAAGAAACTGTGTGAATTCCAGTTTAAGTTTATTCATGCCAGCTTATATCCATTTGTTCTCACGCCAACATTGTTCTTTAGCTTAAATAGCTCCTCTCTCCCTTTCTAGTGTTTATATCCCTGCTGTACTTGCAGACTGCAATCATATTCTATCCCAGCCTTATTTGCTAGGCTAAACAAGCCAGGCTTTCCTTGTCTTCTCTGGAATAATTGACACTGCTGTTCTCCAGCCTCAATCTGCACTGTCCCACCCACGGCACAGGTGAGAGAGCCCTTGCCTGGCACTCCCCAGGAGCTCACACCCATTCCCCCACCCCTCCTGCCTGTGTCCTGGCCTAACACACTCCACCATCACCTTTACTTTCTCCATAGCAGCAAGGCAGCAGCAACTCGGTCAGTGATCAACCAATGCACCCAGCACATCCCTGGCTCTACTGTTCCCAGTAATGGAACTCCTTGCTTGCAGCAGGATTTAAAGGCAAAACTTTGTGTCCCACTAGAAAGGGACATACAGTATAGTTTGTTTTCAGTGTGGGTGATTTGTTCAAGTATGGCTGCACATCCTGTATCAAAGCTTGCTATCTGACGGAGATGTAATCAGTCGATTGCACACCATTACCTGTCAGCTACCAGGATTCACTTTAGTTTTTCACAACCTCTGCTAAAAGATCCTTACAGCAGGCAATCTCAAGTACTCAAATCCCCCCTTAACTAGCTACTGAAGTCACCACTCTCTTCAGCTCAAACCCTGCAGCAGCCCTTTCTAGGCTCCTCAGGCATTTCCTAAGGAAGTCACCATCCCTTCTCGACCAATGGCACAGCAGAGTCTACTCAACACCACATCAAAAATGACCAGTTTTGTCACTGGTTTCTAACTCAGCTGCAGAACTGAAAAACCAGAAGAACAATCCAGGTTTCCAAGTCATGCATTCCCTATCCTAACAAATGATTCCCACAGTACTAATCTACTATTTAGATGACTCTAGCTGGGAAAGGCACATTCACTTGTGCTGCTTCAGAGCCAAGAATCTTCCTCCTTGTTACAACAGTTATGTTTTCTTCACAACACAGGATAAAATTACTCTTTATCCCAAAGAGTCTTCTCCAGACCTTGATTTCCCTCAGACGACAAAAAAAAAATCCTCAAAACTACAAGCCAAAAAGTGTTCCATCACACACTTACTGCTGTAAAGGAAGAACAAAAATACCCACACTCCACATGACTGTTCCAGGCAAGGAAATTAATCAGCCGAGATTTTGTCCCAAGGTCACTGTAAGAGGATGTCTCTTCCTTTAAGTGCTAGGACATCTGCACTCTTATTTTAACTAAATGCAATTATGCCAGCAGAAAATAGTTTTAAACCCAAGACAGACAACTCATTCAGGCGTTCAGAAAATACTAGAGCACGAGATGGCAGGATGACGACATGTAGGATCTAGAAGAAACTGGAGGAGCACACCGCCGAGCCAGAGGACACAGCAAAGCTGCAGCAGCTCAGCAGCAACCATACCTCAGCTTCTGGGGCAACACAGCAGATCTTCCGTGAAGCACTGAAACTTGCAGCAGATATGGTTACCCTGAACAAGTGACTGCAGATACCATTTACCATGTACAGCTACCAACAGCATCCACAACACACAAAGCCTAGCAGTGCACCCCCACTGCAGAGTTGGGTTTTTTTTCTTGGTTTTAGTTATTTTGTATTTAAAACCCAGAAATACACTTATCCTCCCTAGCAAGCAGGAGCCCAGCCAAGAACTACAGAACATCGCAAACAAGCAGGCAAAGCAATGAAGTACAAATACAAACCGCTACACTTTCCATTTTATCTGTCTCTCCAGCCGCAACGAAAAGTAGCTCCGTTGCTGCCTGGGAACCCAAGCAAATGCTTGGCAACTTCCAACACGGATTCATGGGGTCCACGTTTTGTTCAGAGGATGTATTTTTTGCACACTCCCATTTGCAGCCCCGCGTGCAACCCTCGAGTACGATTTAAACACAGAGCTCAACTCGCTCACTCTAGTAATTAATTNAAAAAAAAAAAAAAAAATTACTGCTACAGGCACTTCTGCCACTTTTCAGGCTTTTTTACCGCCCCACCACCAGCAGAACAAGACCGGCCGCCGCTGCTATTCGCCGCCCGCAGGAACAGAGCCCACGCTCGCCGCAGGCTCGGCCAGCGCTCTGCAGTAGCAGCGGCAGCACTCCTGCACACCGGGAGAAGGCAGCGGACCGCAGCCCGGCCCCGGTCCCCCACCCCCGAGACCGGGATGCGCCGGAATCACCCCGGGCAAGGGCGGCGGGACCCTCCCCCGGCCTCCTGCCCGGTCTCTCCGGCAGCGGGCCGGGCGGAGCGGCGGCACCGCGGGCGACCGCGCACCGGGGCTCTGCCGCGGGACGCGCTGCGCNGCGGCCCCCCGGTGGTGCCGCACTCGGGACTTTAGGTCAACAGCTCACATCAGAGCAGAGGTATCTCTGTGAAGGAGTAGGGGTTGTGTGCGAGGCAGGTCTACCCCCTGAAAAATTTTTTTTTTTTCTTCTTAGGGAAAAAAGAAGGGTCTGGCTCGTGCTTGGCAAGTGTAGTAGTGCCCATATAAAGGTGAGGCACTGGTAATTGCTCTCCCAAAATGCCATCTGCTGTATCCCAGTGCTCCTCTGGCAATAGTGAGAGGCAGAGAGGTAGACGGTCAAGTAGGCTGGGAAGCCCTAGAAGAAGATTTTATCCCTCTCTACAATTACCTCAAAGGAGGTTGTAGATAGCTCGGGGTTGGTCACTTCTTCCCGGTTAAAAGCAATAGGACAAGAGGAAACAGCCTCAAGTTGCATCATGGGAGGTTTATACTGGATATTAAGGAAAATTTCTTCACTCAACGGGTTCTTAAGCATTGGAACAGGCTGCCCAGGGAAATGGTGGAATCAGCATCTCTGGAGGTGATTAAAAGGATGAGTAGATGTAGTATTTGGGGATGTGATTTAGTGGTGGATTTGGCAGTCGGGTTAATGGTTGGACTTCATGATCTTAGGTATCTTTTCCAACCTTAACAATTGTATGTTTCTATGATTCAAAGAATGGGTTGTTTTTCACACTGGATATGGACTCCAAGTAGCAACATGGGGATGGATTAAACACCTACATGGCTGATGAACATTAGCAAACCCCTCTGGTCATGGACTAAAAGAGTGTGCTTGGCATCAGCATAGTGCTCCAGGCAGCTATGTTCTGGTGGGTCTCAAAACTCAGGTAACCAGTGTGAATGGAAAGGATTGGGGTGTTCTCATGCGTGGAAAACAAACGAGCAAAGGCCCAGGCCTAGCAACTTCACTGCTCTAACCTTTGTGCACTACTATAGGGTTATGGTTGAGATTAAATCCCTAGACACATCTTGAGATGGATGAGTAGAGAATCACAGCAACGTCCTGCACAGTTAGAAATTAGGCTTAACAGAACATACCCATGGGAAGATATTTCTGTTCAGCGCCTTCCAAATATGTGGAATATTGTCTGTTCTGTCAAGATAGGCTTTTGACATAACAGGGGAAGTAACTGGTCATTGCTAAAGCAAAAAATTCAACATAGGATGGTAGTTCAGTGGAAAGCATGTAATAGACCTTTTACTTCTACACCTTCTAACAATTTTAGGAAGTCCCTGGAACAGCAGATGCACAACAATCAGCAGTAAAATAGTGTCGTATTGGAGTGACCTACGATATATAAGGAGGTCAAAGAAGTCTCTTACAATAATGAAATTGGCATCTCATACATTTTGCTACATGTTCTTGTAAATGTAAACACATTTAGTAGTCCAATTGAAGTACCCAAGTCTACTTTAAAATTTATCACACCTTTTATAACAGCAAATCTATTTATCTGCAAGAGATAATTTTTCCTATGCATTCCATAAACTTCTTTTCTATTTTGTTCCCTGCCTTTACAACTATGTTCCTGGTAATAGCAGAACACTCATGAACTGAGAACAATTTAAGGGATCATTAAGATTAATGGCGATATTACGTCTTTAATTAGAGATGTTTATGGTTTTAGAAGATCACATTGACATCCACCAGCTTAAAGAACAGAAAGAAATATTTGTAATTATAAGTACTACAGTGATGAACAAGAAAAAACAACAATTAGGCAAAGACACGCAATTAGGCAAAGTAATTCAGAGCAAAGCACCTAGAAATTATACTTTAATAACTTACTCTTAAATGTATTGTTCTTTTTTGTAGTGGTACCCACTTTTCCCATTTGTCTTAAAATTGGACATGATTTAATCTCCTAATACTTTTATAAGCTAAAACTCACATTTTAATTGATATTTTTGGATTCAAGACTATGATGATAGTCCAAAAAAGCCTCCAAAGAGTTATAATGATCTGTAATAGAAATGTGTCTTTGTGATCAGTTTCAGAAGGACCAATGACCTCCTGAGACATCCAAAGGTGATTCATCAAATTCCAGCATTTTGCAAATCAGGTTGTTTCCTTCTTCAACAAAGCACATCATCCAGCAGGAGGGAAAGCTTTTATGCTTGGACAGCATACTGGAGAAGAACTCCCCCTGGAATATACACTATATCTACTGAGGAGATGCAAGACAACTAGCAGGTTACCAAGATTATTAGTGAATAGTCTATTAATAAATTTCCCTGACAGAGATGCTCAGGCAAGATACTCAGAAATTCATGTTCCTTTAATAAAAATAAGTGTAATAACACTGCATTGCGGTTTTCGCTGTGTGGTTAGAGTTACAATTAATATTTAGTTACATAGTCCATATAATGCACTTTGGATTGCAGTGTAGTAAGCAGTGCCATAAAAATGAAGTGCTGGGGAAACAAAATAAGGAATTTCATGTACATCCTAAATGGACAGCCACTCAATACACTCACTTATTGGAAACGTTTCTGTGTGGATGCACAGCTTGCCTAGGCTCAGCAGGTCTCATCAAATATTTCATAGAATCATAGAATATCATGATTTGGAATGGACTCACAAGGATAATCAAAGTCCAACTCTTAGGCACTTACTCTTGTACTTACGACACAAACATCTTGTGGAATAGTGTTTATAAGCAACAGTGGGGGTAAAAAAAGAGGCCTTTCTATATTGTCAACTCATAGCAAAATAATTTCATTATCATCTTGCTGTTCCTGTGTGTGAACTATTGACTGCAATTTTATTTTGGTCAAAATCTCTCCGACTTTGCAACGAGGAATGACAGTCCATAGGAATCTCCATCGGCAAGTAAGCCTCTGCAACTGACCTTCCCCACTGCCACACGGGTTTGCAGGCCCTGCGTCAGGACTGGCTGTGCCCCGAGTGTGCTCTCAGGAGAAGTTCTTAGTTTCTCCCCTGCTTTCTGCTGTATACCAGCTTTTTACTTATGGCTCAGTCCTTATAGAGGGATGGTTGGAGTACGCAATGGTCTCATCTCGAGAAACTCGTGTCTCTTACTGCAGCGGGAAGTAGGAAAGTGATTTCTATGAAATAAGCAAGGCTACCATCTAGTGGTGCCACTGCGCTTCCACAGCACAGAGAAACACCATCTTTTGCTGAATGTATTTATACTAAACACAGAAACTTAATTAAGAAAATTTAGTTATGGCAGAATGGTAATTTTCTTTGGAACTCTTTCTCTAGCATTTTCACGCATCTACATTAAGTCTCCATTTTAAATACAAAATCAAATCATTTTCCAGAAAAAAACAAAAACTGTCGCTGTTATCGCGAGGAGGGAGAGAGAAGGAACACGGACTCGGTCCAGGAAGTAGAGAGCAGAAGCTTTTTTTATTTAATTATTTATCACCTCTTTTATACCTTAGTGCTCTGGCATGATGTAAATCCATTGGACCTCTAGTTACTCACCTCCTAGGGTGATTGGCCAAATTCTACAACTGTCATTTCAAAATATTTGTCTAGTCAGTATCATAACAATTCTACAAACAACTGCAGGTGCAAAATAGGTTACAGAAAACCACAATATTGTTTTGAATAGCTTGTATGGGAAAGACAGGGCTCCCATGAAATGTTACAGTCTCACAGAATACTGCAGAAAGCTGGAAAATTTCTCTGCTGAATGCTTTTCAGCGTCCACAAAAAACCACCACACACAGTGCACATGCAGCTGGGAGATTTAAGAATTAGACTCATAGCATGTAATTTTTCATTACAGACTTGAACATGCTTGGAGGGTTCAGTCCCCCAGACACATTGCTTCTCAGGACCTGTGCGAAAGCATGTATCACTCCCATTCTTTCGAATTCCTGTCTCCTTAGTGCTCCCTGGGCTAGCATATAGTGAAAGATTAAATCTGCCGTGGACAAACTTCCCTGTGTTATTTATAGAGAAGCGAAGGCCACAAGACATCAGTCTCAGATAAGATTATTCCAGTAGTTAAATCAAACCAGGAACTAAATCAAGGCCTCCTGCTATACTCATGGAGCCCTCTCCCATTTGCTGTATTAGCTGTCTCAGGCACATTGCCACTACATTAATGAAGGCTGTATGGGAACAAGTGCAAGTGGAGCAATTTGTAGGCCAGCAGTTCTCTGGTATCTTGGCATGCCAAGCAAGGCAGAATGATAATTTTGAAGTTTCTCTCTAGCTCTTCAGGAATGCAAAGCCTTGCATCCAGGAATGGTTGTAAAGTAATTATAAATGATCTCTTAGACATCTGTCTAGATGTAATTCTCTGATCTCTCCTTTCTCTGCCTGTTACACAGCAGAATATTGAGATTTCCTACAGGGAGGGTGAAGGGAAGGTGGCCTGACCTGACTGGCCCCCAGGCATGTAAACTCCTTGGTTATGTGGTGAATTTACCCAGCCGACCCACTCATCCAAACAGGGGCAGCTCAATTCTTTTTATTATTACGGTCAAGTTCTGAGGGGTGCGAGCAGGGTGACAATGTTCGCTCACAAACAGTCACTGTATTTGAAACAGGAGAACGTACCAACTGCCCACTGCAGGAAAACAATCCATTTGGGACTTCCTTCTAGCTGGAAAGGCCAGATGGGGGAAAGCTGCTGTTTGTAACAAAAAAGCTGCTATTAATGCAGAGTTTCTAAATGCTACAGTAGCTGCTTAGGCACTGCTAGAAGCCAGTAGCTGCTTTCAGAGCTGACTTTTCTGCAAACTCCGCTTACTCTTTTATGTGGCTCTGGTGGACAAAAATACTCAAAAGCTGCTGCAGAGCAAGGCCTGTAATTACAGGTAGTCAAATAAAAGAATAGCTCACACTTTCAAAGCTGACATCTAGCTAGATTTTCTTGCCTTGGCTGCTTAAAATGGGAGCTACAGCCCTGATGGGCACTGAAACGTGATCACCAATATTTACCTACAACTGAGAAATAGGAATACAACAGAGATTTTGCAGTGTAGGTTGTTTGAGACTACATATATTTTGAGTTGCTCAAACAGCACAAAATAAAGCACACTTAGGAAGTTTTAGGAAAACAGCTCTCCATTGCCAGCAGCTGCTGTGCTTCAGCCCTGCTGCTCTGGCATCTTGGAGCTTTCCCTGGAAGAGCTTCGCTGCAGGTTCTGCCCAACAGGCAGCCAAGGATGGTGTATCAGCACAACTCCCTGTGAGGCAGTCAGGAAAGCCATGTTTCAGGCCAGAATGGCTAACCCACTCATGCTATGTATGGGGCTTTGAGAAACCTGCCTGGTACAGTTGAAGGTGTTGCTGCCTGTGGCAGGGGGGGTTGAGACCTCTCCCAAAGATTTTTGAATAGTCTTGGGAATCTGAAGAGGTCACAGTTGACTGGAAGCTGGCAAATGTTGTTCCAGTTTTCAAGAAGGGCAGGAAGGATGACCCTAGGAACTACAGACCTGTCATTCTTACTTCAGTGCCTGGTAAAATTATGGAGAACATTATTCTGGGAGTTATTAAAAAACATTTGAAGGACAACACAGTCATTGGTCACAGCCAGCATGGCTTCATGAGGGGAAAGTCCTGTTTCACTAACTTAATTTGCTTTTATGACAAGTTAACTCACCTAGGTAATCAAGGGAAGCCAGCTGATGTAATCTTTTTGGATTTCAGTGAAGCTTTCCATACTGTCTCTTAAAGTATCCTTCTGGACAAAATGTTCAGCACACAGCTGGATAAACACATTACGGGATGGGTGAGCAACTGGCTCACGGGTTGGGCACAAAGTTATAGTGAGTGGGATGGCATTAGGCTGGTGACCTGTCACTAGTGGGGTTCCACAGGGCTCTAATTTAGGGCCAATGCTCTTCAACATCCTTATAAATGACTTGGACACAGGACCTGGAAGTATAATAGGTAAGTTTACCAACAGTACTAAATTGTGAGGAGCTGTTGACTCCCTGGAAGGCAGAGTGGTCCTGCAGAGAGACCTAGACAAGTTAGAGGGCTGGGAAATCACCAACTGCATGAAGTTTCACAAGGGAAAGTGATGGATTCTGCACCTGGGTTATACATACACACTGGAGAACGAGATGCTGGCAAGTAGCACCTTGGAAAGACACCTCTGTGTCCTGGTCGGTGGAAAGGTGAACATGACTCAGCAGTGCTCTGGCAGCCAGGAGGGCCAAACGTGTCCTGGGGGGCATCAGGCACGGCATCGCCAGCTGGGCAAAGATTGTTCCACCCTGCTCTGCACTGGTGCAGCCTCACCTTAAGTATTGTGTGCAGTTTTGGTCATTACAATACAAGAAGAATCTAAAGCTATTAGAGATCATCCAAAGGAGGGTTATGAAGATTGGTAAACGGTCTTGAGTGAAAGCCCTACAAGAGTGGCTGAGGTCACTTGGTCTGTTCAGCCTGGAGAAACGGACACTGCGGGGAGACCTCATTGCAGTTACAACTTCCTCATGAGGGGAAGAGGAGAGGCAGCCACTGATCTCTTCTCTGTGGTGATCAGTGACAGAACTTGAGGAAACAGCATGAAGCTGTGTCAGGAGAGGTTTAAGCTGCACATTAGGAAAAGGTTCTTCACCCAGAGGGGGGTTGGGCACTGGAACAGGCTCCCCAGAGAAGTGGTCACAGCACCAAGCCTGACAGAGTTCAAGATGCATTTGGACAATGTTCTCAGACTCATGTTGTGATTGTTGGGGTTGTCCTGTGCAGGGCCAGGAATTGGACTTTGATGATCCTTGTGGGTCTCTTCCAACTCAGGGTATTCTATGATTCTATCATCCTTACTAGATGATCTTTAAGGTGTCTTCCAACCCAAACCATTCTAGAGTTCTATGATTCTATGTTATGCATATATACACACTCACATCCACTAATACACATTAAGAGGTACAGAAAGCTAAGATAAAGTTGGAAACGCTAGGTTTGCTAACAGCAGAAGGTCAGTGCTTTGTCTCTGAAACAAGAGAGACAAAAGTCCAGTGTCTAATGTCCTAAATACAGCTAGAAAAGCCCAGGCTGCAAATGCACTCAATGGGAATTTTGTCCTACGTGTTTAAACATACACGGGAAAGAGCAGCATGTTTTGCGTTTATATTTGCAACTGTAGAATGTGATAGAGTCCCATTGTTTTTCTGATCCATAGTGTAGTTTCCCTCGCAATCTAAATATTTTTCTCCACTGAGACAGGGATTTGTTTCAGCATGCACATTCATAAGCTAAACTCCTCCACTAGAACAGTATGGCTCAAGGTCCAAATGATGGCATTCTTCATACCAGCATGTGCTTTGGCTAAACACTTCAAAACAGCGTTTGTTAAACTGACCTTCAGAAAAGAAGTTTCTCTAGTGACAAACACTGTGTAAGCACTTCTCTAAAGGTGGACATTTGGAAATATTCTCCTCCTTGTGTAGTGTGAAAAAATTCCTGAAGCAGAGAGGGAAAAAATCCTCCCTTTCTCTGCACGGCTGGTGCTCTGAGAGCAGTGTCTGAAGATGCACAGGAGGCACTGTAGGGTTAGGTTCTGAGTGTCACTGGGTCACAGGCAGCTTAGAAGGGGTGATGCTTCCCAACTGGATTTGTTTCACTGTGTTTTTAATGTTAATTGCTTGCAGTTGAGCCAAGACTAATAACCTTCCACCAGTAACATCCCCAGGGGTGTCAGAGCAGCTGGGCCCCTGCGCTGCTGCATCGCCCAGCTGGTAAGAGCAGCACGTACAACACAACTGTTTCGCATTAGCAAGGCACTGGGTGGTCACCCAGCGTAAAACACTTTGTGTCAGCATTATAACTTAACCAAAAGGTTATGTTCTGCCAGATGTACTTCTGGAAAGTGGCTGTTAATGTAAGGTTAAGCCTCTCATTCTTACACATTTTGAAATCAAAGCCTTGACTTGTACTTACAAGTGGATAACTACTGCTATTTGTAATTAACACCAGAATTGGTACAGACAAGACTTTGGAGATCTCATTGCCTAAAAAGCACAATTTGCTAGCATGATTAAGGGATGCATTTAATGCTTCCGTATGCTGTTACAGGGTGGAGAAGCAAGAGCAGCTCAGATCTAGATCATGAGGCTTTTTCTCTACCATGGTCACAGTGAGAAAGAGTCAAAGCTATGCTGCTCTGAGTCACTTCTGAGTCACTACCCCAGCAGGCCAGCACACCAAGTATATGCAGTGGCTAGGAACTCCAAGGTATGCCTTAGGAGTGATTAAGAAGAGGTAGTTTGACCCTGGCTCAGATGCAGAAAATGTCTTTCCCATGCAGTCCCACACAGTCAGCCCACTTCAGGGCAGGACTAGCTAGGCAGACTCAGTGCAGACTCAGGGCAATTCAGGGATCCCAAGCTCTTGGCTTCACGCATTGGACTGGCAGCAGCTCTGTGCCAACATCACTCCCCAGGTGAAGTAACTCCAACAGAAGAACCATGCTTGAACATCTTATAGACTGTCGGCAGCTAGAGCTTTAGATCAGAGCACTTCTCTAATTAAAAACTAAATCCCCACACTTCTCAAGAGCGATCACATGTAGATTAGGAAGCAAATCCTCTGGCACAAGTTAGTGTAAATATTATGCTCCATATGTCCTTGTTGATGTGTAGGAGTTCAGGGTAGCTTGTACTACCTGGGACATTTTTGTTAAGCAAGTGAAGTTTTTAGACAACATATTAAGCTGAGCACAACTTATTTCAGAATTTATGTAAGTGGGGATGAACAAATATATAAAGATCAGGTGGAAACAGTTGACCAGAATACTACTCATAAGATACAACAAGAATACAGGACCATGTCAGTTATGTGGAAAAAGCAAGCATCTTTCAGGGTTCTGTGACTAAGTTAGCTAAAAAAATGGGGAGTTGGGTTTTTTTATTATTTATTTATTTTCATGAAGTGGCTTTGTCGTTCACTGATTTCAAGTGTCAGCTACTTTAAATTCCACTACAGGTCTCCATTTGCATAAAAAGGACAGCATGAAGGAATACCTTTTACACCTGCCCATCACCATTAGTCTGCTTTTCCTTCTCCCCCAAAAAAGATAGCTGATGTCCAGGACATAGTGTAAGATGGTTTGTTGTGCTGAACTGGAGTAGTTACAAGATTTCACAGTAAACCCCCTTCACGTGAGAGTCCTTGTATACAGGTGCCTCTGTTGTCATGCAAGCTGGACAAGCCCCTTTCTCTTTTTTCTTCAAAAGACACAAAAGCCCTTGCTGTTCCCTTCTGGCAGAGCCATACTTCTCCCTTCTTCATCCAACAGCAGGCTAACCAATTTCTTCATTTGCTTCTCACATTCCCCCCAGAAACACCAAAGCTACACTAGCATGTAAAGAGAGCGCAGGTGACAATAGACTTAATCCAGACGTTAGATCCCCCCCTCAGCAGCTCCTTAAGGTGTATATTCTGTCCTTTCCCTGAAAAGGTTTAATTCTAGAGGTCGGAAACTGCCGACATAAAGAGGTATTTGGGAGGTGGCCCATGGCTTTCCCTCAGCACGCCATAAACCTGAGGAAGTGCATCTCTACCACTGTAAAAGTACAACTGAGTCAATGTCTTGATATCCTTTCAACTGACTGACAACATTTGTCATCTCTTCTTTTTTTCTGCTACTCTCCTCCAGCTTAAGAGTGGCTAGTGCTCCAGAGCTGATTTGAAGCAGCCTTTTATTTTGTTTCACAAGAAACTCATCCTGTCTAAGGTAAACTCTTCCAGCAGTCCCAGAGCATAGGCAGAGATTAATGCTTTCTCGGTGCTACTGTATGGCTGTTGAGCTTTCAGAAACAAATCTAAGGGTAGGGTTTGTGAAGTTGTGGCTGAAGAAACTGAAGACTGCAGGGGAGAAGCAGACTGAGGTCCCCCCAGGATGGCCTGGCACAACACAGTGCTTAGGAAGAGGCACAGTGTTGAATTAGAGAGCGTATTACAAGAGTCAAGTGCTGCTATTTACATCTCTCACAACCAGTAGTTTAAACTCACACGGCTCATCTTGTTTCATTTTGTGCCTGTTAATCCGAGGAAAGCATTCTCTGGATGAAAATGTAAGTAGGTCTTCAAGTCCTACTCACAGATCATCTGAGTATTGCATCAAAATTAAAATTCATTATTATTAGCTATTACATGTGTTATGCTAAATCAGTGCACAGAATGGGGTCCTCTTGAAATGTATATTTTACATCTCTAGATAAAAGCACTAATCCTAAGAATGTTTAAGTCAACAAAACAAAGACAGAGGAAGGAAGCAGGGATTGTTCTCTTCTACAGGACTAGAAAGATGGATTATTCCCGCCTAGAGAGGAAACAGGGGAGATTGCTAACATCACCAAAAAAGCATTTGAGGGAAAGGAGACAGATGCCGATTGCCCAGGTGCCAGTATACTATCTTTCTTATCCATTGAGACAAGCCTTGCAAGCTTTCGTGTCTTTCTTAACCAGATAGTATATAATTTCATTGGAAACTAAGACACCCTTGTCAACAATGATGTCCCTCCTACCTTTCTTTGTGAAAAGAGGAAGAATTCACTCTCTTTTCATCCTACTTCTACTGTGAAATAAAGCATGCTATTGCTGTGCTTCTGATAGACACCATCACTGCTTGGTAGACATGATTTTGCAGATGAATGAAGTGAAGAATCATCAGCACCCTGCCAGACAGATCTGAAGTCAAAGAAACCATGGCTGCACTCTATAGAACTGAGACTCTCAAGGCAAGCCTTCAAAGCTACATTTTAGCAGTTTAACACTTCCACCTACAGAATTCCAGAAGAGCTCTTGCATTCTGTAGAGCTTCTTCTTTACCTGCTGGTGGACTTGGCTGTAGTTCAGAGCAATTGCAGAGTCACTGCTAGCAGTCAATACACACAAAGGCAGTCCTTGGCAGAGCAGCCCCTTTCATCAGCCTGACCCTTTTATCTGCATTGCTTCTCTGTTACCCCTCTCCAGCTGGTCTTCATCTCAGATCAGACCCAGAGTTCACATCCTTCAGAATGTCTCCACCTCAGAAGTCCTTAATTAATCCATCTCTTAGCCAAAACATATGCTTCTTGTGGACAAGGGAAAATACAAGAACATAACTTTTCCAACCGTTACATTAACTAAAGAAAGATTTTGGGGGTTTTTCCCCATTCCCAACTCAGACCTGAGCTGCTTTGAATTTCTTTCATTTGCAAGTCTTCTGCTTGACATTTGAGATGTTTCAGCCTAGAGCTCCTGGCCCATGGACCTGGAGAGCAGCAGCTGACAGCCAAGTGCTGAGTAGTGACTGGACTTAGACTTCCCCACATGCTGGGCTGCATGACTTGCAGTCACCAAGACTCCTCACATAAGTATTTAAATTAACCTGGCTGCAATTCAGAAACAAACAGATGTCTCTCTTCCTGCTCAAATCTTTCATGGACCCAGGCCCTCTATAAAAGCACTCAATTGCTTGGCTTATTGATCCTTCTGATCTTCTAATTAAAGGCTGGGGCACTCTCATGCAGGAATTGCTGCTGTGCTCCAGATGATTTACCAGAAGAGAAGGGGGTATGTTATAGCCTTACACAGATCCCTGACACCCACTGTCCTTGCAGTGGCCTCAGATAGGTTTTACGTTTGATACCTTGTGACACAGTGTACAGGCTCTGGCTGGGATGAAATTCATTTTCTCCATGGCACCTATCATAATGCTGTGTTTTGGATCTGTGTTAGGGTTAGGATTAGGATTCGGAGCAACATAATTCTACCATTCCAGGAACACATTTGTTCCCTCCACACCTTTCTCATCTGGGGCACAGCTTCAGCCCAGAGCTGCCATTAGGGTTAGGGTTGAGGCCCACAAAGTTTACAGCTTCAGGGACACTGTCACAGCAGGAGACATGTCAAAAGGAGCATGGCACTGCATCTACATTGCTCCATCCACATCTTTCTCATGTGTAGTCCTAGCAAGGATGCTCCATTTGTGTGTAAATCCACCTCTTTCAAGCACACTGCTATGGTAAAACTGAGTTAACTGCAGGATTACTCTCAGGCAGGATTTACTCTCGGGCAGGATTTACCCTCAAGCCAGCAGAGGTACTTACAGTAAGTCAGCACAGTTATCTCAAATACCTTCCACTCACTGTAGGGTAAATGCAAATGTGCAGTTACCAGGAGAATGGCGACATGCAGTAATCCTGTGGCTCCAGCACCTGCACAACCATGTATCTGCATCCCACTGCCCTGGGCACCACCAGCCAGCTATGGACAACAATTGTTTGTTTTGGAGGTAGGGAGTAGGGAATTAAGGAGGTTTCCAGGAATGGAGTTGGAAACCTACTCTTGGGAAGTGAGTCATTATAAAAAAATGAAGAAAAGCACAGGTCTGAGATGCTTGCTAGGCAGGTGAGGACACTGCCGCAGAAGATATAAACTTGGACTGCCTCAGGGCTTGGATTTTGGCAGGACAATAGGAAAATTATTTTCTAAAGAACAGTATACAGCCTCAGCTTCCATTTCAGGAGCTCTGCATTGTCTAAGGCCAGCTTTACCTCCTTCACTACCCTACTTGTTATAGGAACTTTTGTTTGGAGATTCCTGAACTCAGAAACAGGCCTTAACTATAGGTCTAGTTCTTCCTTATGTAAACCTTCATCTGCAATATGATGAGAAGATAAATACTGGCACCAAGACCTATATCTAAGAGAAAGAAATATGCCAAAAGATCATATATGTAGCAAAGGTTCTTCTGTCCACACTTTCTAGATTAGACATCTGAGCAAAACCTTAACACTGTGAACAGTGTGGAACATCACAAGTACTATTATTACATATGGACAATGCAGAAACTTCGTGAGTATGTCCAGTCACTTTTCCAGGTGAGTTTTCATTTTATTGCAGTAATGGGAATGAATTGGGTTAAATGTGTTAGGCACATCTATCTTCTGCTCTGAAGAAAGATGGTCCAGAGGCTTCCTCTGTCTTTGCAATGAGGTGGATGGGGACTGCATATGACACAGCACTCACTTCTTATGTGACTTTCTGGAGACAGGCATCTTCATGCAACAGTAGCAGTTTTAGAAGTTTGATATTGTTACACTTACTGTTTATTTTAAAATTAGTGTATTGATGGATTCGACAGCTTCTTCCATAGAAACAGTTCTGCTATCACTTCCTGTGTGCTGTACATGGCACACAGAGCCTGAAATTGCACTTGTGCAACTGTTTGCAGTCTCTCTCAACAGCACAGACACAGGAGCCATCCCAGGGATGACTAACCTAGGGATCTAAGCACTGCCATTGCTGAGGTAGGCTGAAGTTATAACGACCATTTGCTGCTGCACAATTCAGAAATAGGATTGTCTTGCCTTTTTTAGCCTTCTCTTTTGTAGGCTGCAGAATGAGTGCTTTGCTATCCTCTCAGAGGAGCTGCATGCAGTCTCTCCTACATATCTGTCAGGGACCATTAGCACTGGACTTGTTCATTCAAGTTGGTTTGATATCCTTGCATCTTACAGTGCATTAAGAGTTCATCATAAAAGGAAAGTAGTCAAAGATACCATATATAGAATTAATATTTTGGGCCATTTTTAGCTTGCTTATAGGCATCAAAGACTGTTTTCAGCTACAGTAAAGGGAAAAAAAGCAGAAATAAATGATACTGTCATTTACCATGAAACTTTCCCCTGTCCTCTCCAAAAATATTTGGTTTTGAACAGTGTTCACTGCTCTTCCTTTTACTGTGATGGACTGAATCACAGGATCATGGGGTACTTCAGGAAGGGTTCTCATGATATCTCTAGACCAACCTCCTGCTCAAGGCATGATCAGCTACAAGATCAGATGAGGGTGCTCAATGCTTTATCCTGTCTGAAAACATCCCAGCTTTGGCCACAAAATACAAAATCTACCTTGCTCTTCTATTTTTTCTTCTTTGTTATGGGTAGAACTAGTATGAGACTGAATCTTGAAGCTTTTATGGCCATATTTCAAAGACTAAACTGTAGGCTTCTTTTCCAAGGAGTTAATTTTAAACTGAGTAATGTTGATGAATAGGTCTCAGTTCAAAAACACATGTGCAACCACCTGATGTGAATGATTCCCCATTAAATTACAGAGCAATAGATCTAAAGTTAATTTAAATGTGCTTGAAATCAAGCAGGCACTTAGAAATTTTGCTGCACTGGGGTCCAAATCGTTCTGAAATGCGGTGAAAAACCAAAGGAAGAAAGTCATCAAAACCAAACAGACTGCAGACATTCAGCTGACTCTTTTGTTCAGTATTTGCATTGTTTGAAAGACAACTGTGAAGCATCTCGCTTATCCACAAGGCTCCCATCAGGCTGTTTACCAGTACAAACTGAAAAGCTGTTGGGAGTCCACGTGATTTCTAGTATGTTGAGCAGGTTGGTTTTGTTTCCTTGTTCAGACATGTTCTAGTCCAAAGACATTGTGCGCAGAAACTGTCAGGTCATGAATAAAGGATAAAAAGCCCGCTATTTTTTAACCAGCTTCACTGGACTGGTTCAGGGGTTGGTCCAAACTGCAGAGATACAATCAGCACACAGGAGACTTTCATGTCGGATTTATCATACTGGAAATTTAAAAATAAGCGTTTAACGATTTTGTTGAATATCAAAACCATCGTATAGTTTACACAACACACAGAGAACAGGGTCTGATGCTTAGGAGTGGTCAGGCACATAAATGTAGACATGGGCTTTCGGGATGCACGGAGCCCAGGGGCTGGGCTGATGGTGGAGAAACCTGTTGCCCTGGGTGATGCCAGCCGCTTGCCCACGCTGCCAGCCCGCTTCCAGCATTTTCTCCACACCAACGTCCGGGGGTCGCGGTCCCCCTGTCCGCCGGCCGCGCCCCGCTCCCGCGGAGGCGGTGTGACCCGGGCCCCGCAGCCCCGGCCGGGCTCCCCCGGCTC
>VZTH01010734.1:352799-373972 GCA_013397815.1 Aleadryas rufinucha
GGCCGGCAGGTGGCGCGGCCGTGCCGCGCGTTGTGCTGTGTCACCGGGCGCGGCGGGGCTGGGGCGGCCGCGCCCCGCGGGGACGGGCGTGTCGCGGCCGGGCCACCCGCTCTCTGTGCCCCGTGCAGGTGCTGTCCCGCCTCGGGGTGGGTCCTGGCTGGCGCTTCGTGGACGTGCTGGGCTTCGAGGATGAGGCACTGCGCGCCGTGCCGACCCCGGCCTGTGCGCTGCTGCTGCTGTTCCCGCTCACTGAGCAGGTGGGTTTCCCCTCCCGCACAGGGTAGCACTGGCTGCCGTCAGGAGTGTGGCTGTCAAGCATCACATGGTTGGGCATAGATGGTTGGGCATAGATGGGGCTTGGCACTGGTGCGGTGTTGTGCTTGGTCCCAGCCTCCAAATAGCCTCAACTGAAATGAGCTGAGCAACCAAACAAGGGCTTTCATTCCATCCCAGTGTTCCTGTGAGACTTTGCTTTGTATATCAGACTGAGGGGGAAAAAGCCATGAGCGATCTTGAGTGTGAGGAATAGCAATTCTATTACCATGCTGAATCATTGGATCTGGAGAGGCCTACATTACTTTAATATATTCAGTCCACTTGATGCTAAGGAAGTGAATGAGGAGCTTTCAATGGGCTTTGAAATCAAGTTTAAATAACAGGTTCTTTAAAGGAAAGATTATAACCTTCCAATAGTGATGGATTTTACAGTTGTTTATACATTGTTCTGGTAGGGAGGGGCTCATGAAGGCAAATAATTCTAAAGGTCCAAAGGCCCTTAGAGAGGTAGAGATAGGTAGAGACATGCTGAGTAGTCTTGTTCAATGGACTGAAGCTAGTGGGAGAGGATATAAAACAGCCTATCCATTATATTATTTCCCACCCCAAGCTATGGCACAGATGGAGACGCTAAGAACAGTGTCTTTGGATATGACTGAGTCATGCAGGTAGTCCATTAAGTGTTGGCCTGAATCCAATTTAGACATTTGGTGCTTTACTGGTGCCCCAAAGACAACTTTCTGGGTAAATCTTTGTCCAGTCCTGATACTGATTCTCCTGCACAACAAGTTACTTGTCCAGTGGTTTGCACAATACAAAGATAGGACTGCGATGAAATGCCTAAAACAGTTACGTGTTTACAGCATGAGAACTTCAGGAAGCAACAGACTGAGAGAATAAAGGACCAGGAGATCAGTTCCAAGGTGTATTTCCTGAAGCAGACAGTCAGTAACTCCTGTGGGACAATTGGTCTGATACATGCCGTTGCTAATAACAAGGACAAATTGAAACTTGGTGAGTATGAATGTTCTGAAGTGCTTGAATTTCCATTTTTTTTGACAGCAGATTGCATGGGTATGGGCTTTTGGGAGGCAGGTGGAGCTTTCATGCAAGCCAAATTAAGGCATACTGTACTGTTTCAGTTGCTAAGTGGATCATCCAGCTCTTGGAGAGGGGCATGTGGACTGCCTGAAGCACAGAAGGGAATGTGCTTTGACTCCTGTATGGTAGCTGCAGAGGTTTTGTCCTAGTGAGCAATGCAAGAGGAGAAGGGCCCATAGCAGGGCTGACCAAAGTCTGTCTGTAAATAGGAAGTACTGTGTTCAGAAGTAGTTATTGACATTAAGCTTGATGTCAATAGAAAAGATAGCATTATTCATGCTACTTATGTCTAATGTAAATCGATGTGCTCAGAGTAGCCTGTAAATCAGTCTAAAACATGTTTACTTTTTGCTGGAGAAGCTGTGTAGATAAGGGTTTGTAAGGAGACTTTTCCTACCGAGGTAATAGTTTTGATGGTTTCTTTACTATAGGAAAAGATTCTTTTGTTGTTCAAAGACTAGAGATCTGCAAAATACAACTACCATTATTCCAAGAGAACTTGGACCCTTTCGGTGGTGTGGGATTCCTTTTTATACAAAGGAAAACACATGTGGAAGGTGTAATGAGCACTTAAGCATAGTTTTACTTTGTTCTTCTTGAAAAGGATTCACTGAAATAACACACTCTTGATGAGTGAAGCAATGGTGTGCAGCACATCTTTTATGTGCTAGAACTCAGTGCATCTTAGTACTGCACTACTAATTTATGTTCTGGAAAACCAAAGTAAGCCCGTCATGAGCAAGTGCTGCCTTCATTTGAAGGCAGTGACACAATTTCATCTACCCATATTCTGTTAGTTATGTGTCCTTACAGCTGGTACCTTTCTTGAATTTCTTCAAAACAGGATTGAACATTTCCACACTGCATATTTGGCAGAAATCAGAAAAGCTAAATCCTATCTGAAAGTGATTTTCAAAACAAGCATCCAGAGTACCCTGAAGTACTCTTCCCTGAAACAACTCTGGTTGTTTGTGTAGATTGTTACTAATATCTTCTGGATAAATAGCTTACTTTAAGTGGTAGTTATAATGTGCTTATGTTGGAGATAGTTACAGGCTTAATGCAATGACTTGTAGTTAGTGCAAAAAGCATTGATTACTGTGGGCTGCATCTAAACTGTGACTGATGCTTTACCTATACTGAATAAAATGTTTGATTGTCTTGTGCAGATGAGGGGTCTGCCCTGAAGAAGTTTCTTGATGAAACAGCTGATTTGTCTCCTGAAGAAAGAGCTAAGCATTTGGCAAATAATAAGGTATATGAGCTACACAAACTGCTGAGAGCTATCAGCACTTAAAGATGTAGTAACCTGTATCTGCTTTCTCTTAAGGCTATACAAGAAGTCCACAATTCTGTTGCGCAAGAAGGACAATGTCGGGTAAGATGTGAATGTGTAAAATCTTGGGAAAAGTGTTTAATGGAGGTGGTAGAGCAACATCTTTTTGTCTGTCAGATAGCTGTGACAGTTCATGAGGAAAGAGAAATGAGTGACTCATGGGTGGACACGTGTTCAGGCTTTCTTCCTCAAACATGGATTGAAAATTTGGGTCCAGACCCAGTCTGAAAATATGACTATACATTAGGTTTTCTGGTGCTTGATCTTGTAGAGGTCTTGCCACAGACCTCTTCAGCTGAACTTCAGTTTTCAGTCATTTGCTTTCTTGTTAAGTGTCCTCTGTTCTATAGTCACAAATTGGGTTTGCAGTACTAGCTTCAATCTAACAAATGTATTTAATGGTATCTCCTAAGGTTGAGGACAACAGTGTGAACTTCCACTTCATCCTGTTTGTCAATGTGGATGGACACCTGTATGAATTGGGTAAGGTCCTGTGAACTCTGCGGTTGGACTGGGCCTACTTCACACTGCACAACAGTGTTGGGGGCTCAGGCAAGATACTTTGTGCTACTTAAACTGTTTGCTGAGGCTCTCAGAGCCAAAACACCGTTTGTACCTTCACCTGAAGATTTTAACTGATAATGGGTTGCACTGAAGGCCTGAAGCATGTTGTCAGTGGTAGAGCTGAGAACACTGTTCCCATCTCATTCAGACTATTGACAATTTGTTCTGACTTCCCAAATATCATCATATGTGTGCTTGGTTGGGTCCAGTATGCTCAGTTCTGCTAATTCAGAAGTATTTCTTTCACAGATGGCCGTATGCCATTTCCTGTAAACCATGGCACAAGCTCGGATGACTTGCTGTTGAAGGTAAGACTTCTCCCTTGCTGCTTGTTTCCCTGAAAACAAGGCTTATAAAAAGATGAGAAGTCTGCATTTGGTGTATGGTGGCTGTACCTACTTGCTGTACAAGTCTGTGCTTCAATCTGCTAGATTTATGGCTACTAAAGGTATTGTCCTCCACAGCTAGGTACCTGTTAAGTGTATTTATTAGCTGGTGCTATAAGACTATGTAACTTAGTTGATGGGACTCAGAGAGGGACTGCAAAGACTTGTTCTCTACAGCAAGTGAATTTGGTTAGTCTAAGCAGCTGTATTTTTTCATCCCCAAGGATTCTGCTAAGATCTGCAGACAATTTACGGAACGTGAAAAAGGAGAAGTCCGTTTTTCTGCTGTGGCTTTCTGCAAGTCTGCCTAAGACTCCGAAGAGATGCGAGGAAAGCAGTTTAATAGCACACCAGTAAATGCAGTTTAAACTCCAGTGCTTCAGTACTTGTTAAACACAGCTGTTCTGGTAACTTAAATTATTTCCACCTTTTGCTATACACAGAAGCAACATCAGCTGAGCTTGTGCTAAAGGATGAGCTCAAGTTTTAATGTGAATGGTTTGGACACATCAGATATCTTTAGACTTTTTTCACATGTTAAGTAGAAAATGCTTAACAGGGCTTGTTTGATCTGTGTCATGTTAATTGAGTTGTTGGTTGATATTTCCTTGTCCTTAATGAGAATAAAATGTTCTGCTGGAAGACTAAATGGACTAAAGTGATGACTGATTTTCTCTAAAAAGAATTGTGTGGCATCCTCTGTAAACATTTTCAAAAGACCCTCAAAGCTCTTCTCTGAGGAAAACTTTAACTTAACCTCAAGGTAGCAGAGCAATTCTCTTTCTAGTGTCTTGAAGGCTTTCAAGGATGGAGAGACACCGGTCTGTGTAACATGTTGCAGTGCTGTATGCTGCACTGCCCTTCTGGTAAGGCTTTTCCTAATGTCCAGTCTGAAACTCGTGAGGTGCAATCTGCCACTCTGAATACACTTATTTTGGAGGAGTAAGGTGTGATAAATTAACATTCAAATGTCACCTTAATGTGATCTGTATTAGTGCTACAAGCCACAGAATATCCACTTGGTTGGCTGGTGTTATGTTTCCTTGTAGGAGACAGAACAGGTATTCTCCCTACCTATAGCTAAACCAAACCTGCTGGCTAAGCTAAGGCACAACACAATCCTTGGCTCGGCTGTGTGTGCTTACTAACTTGTGATTCTGTTGTGAAGACCTTTAAAGAGGCTGTACTTACCTATCCTGTCCAAAATGACCGAAAAAGAAGAAACCCACCCTACACAAATTTCTAGTAGCAGGATGAAATTTTGGATTCAAGGAAAAGAGACTTTCTGCAATACATAGTCCTTGGCCTGATCTGTGACCTGGAAACTATTTTTACCTGAGTCTAGTTGCTGTTTTCTGCTCTTGCAGCTCCTTGGTGATACTTCAGGTAGCTGTAAGCAGGGATAAAACACCCTTTGACTTGGGCCTTTATTCTAATGCATTAGGTCCCAGTCTGTCCCTGGCAGCCATTTTATGTAGTGCTAGGTAACACAGTCTTAGATACCCAGTGGTGCTCTGGGTATGCTGCAAGCTGTTCTGGCTTCAGGGCTTTTTTGAAGGGTAATTCAAGCTTTTATTAAAGCTCTGCATAGGCTGAAGTTGTTTTGTATTGGGCCTTGTTCCTGCTCATATAATTACCTGATAGCTGAAGCTAGCAGAGGGTTGCAACACGTTTTAATTCCAAGTCTAAGGATTTGCTAAACCTCAGGATACTCCAATTCTAAACATCAGTGTCTCCAGTTTCTGTTAGCAGGGAGGTGAAAACTATGGCTGAGAAAAGGTGTGTTAGGTGTCATTGTTCTCTACAGCAGCATCATCTTCTGCCTGTTAGTGGAAGTTGTCATAGGGTGGAGGGACAGGCCTCCTGGGGCATCTCTGCTGCAGCCCGCTGCTCCAGCGCAGGCTCAGAGCCATGCCTGGGGTTCAGGCTGCTTAGCAACACAACCTTCGAGAGAGGAAATGCAAGTGGCATGAGCACGGCGGAGTGGAAGGCGCAGTAAAAACCAGCTACAGGAGGAGGAGCACAAGAAGTGCCAAGTGTGCTGTATGCCTTACCTGGGGCAGTGAGCTTTAGTGCTGCACAGGACCCTCTCCTTGCCCTTAGGGCAAGTACTGAGGGTACATGCTGTGACTGTGCCTGGGTAGAGTCAATGCTGAAGCAACCTGAAAATGCCTTTGAGATATTACTTTATATTTTACAGTGATTGCAGCAGTCCAATATTTTGTGGTTTTTCTTTGTTTTAATTAGCAGTACAAACAGTGCTACTGAAGTTATTTCAGTGTTTCATAAACTTTTTTTTGCTCAAGCTTCTGAGTTAAGAATTCTTCTGCTCAAGCTTCTGAGTTAAGAATCTACCAAAAGGCAACATTTTAATAATTTGGGCCTCATGAAAAAACAGGGAAAGGGTTGTGCCACACTTATTTTCTCCCATTCTGGTCCCAGGTACAGTTTCAAAGGATGGAAATAAAGAGAAAAACTAAAGAATGAATGCTATTTATCTACTCATTTATAACATCACTAGCAAGGCTGTTGTCCCCTGCAGAAATGATGACAAGGGCTTAGCAAACAGCTGGCTCAGCTCTGAAATACCCTGGGTTCAGAAAGAAGATCAATTACTTGGGATGGTGAAGATCTTGGGAGCTGGGATAGAGATCGCAGACTGTGGGCGGTGATCTGTAAGCTGAATAGATGGAAGATGTTGCAATATTACAGTTCAGCTGATCCAAATGTGTTACTGCTTTCAGAAGAAAAGCCACGATGCATGGAAGTGTGTATGTGACAAAACCAGATTGAAAAAGTCATAAACAGAAAACAAGGTGTTTTTAAGCCATATCAGGCATGTATGGTCTCAAAATAAATGCTTTTTCAAATTTTCCAGCTAATTTTACCTACTTGCCAGTTTTTGAATTTTAATCTTTGCCTGTTATTTCACACTTTGGTGGAAATGTTTGGACCAAGAAGCATTTTTTAGAGTGCTATCAAAACACTTTTCATGAGAAGATGCTCTTATAATTTAGTATTTTTTCTTGGTCGCATCCTATCTGCAGTGAGGCTTGTTTCTTGTCTCTCCTTGTTTTTTCCTCTTTGTTCTTATATCTGCAGTTCCATTTGGAACTGTTACTTTTCCGTGATTTCCTGTGTGTCCTTAAGTAAATTAGCTCTTTTGACCCTTTCTACTTCTTGTCTAAAGCCCTTCATGTTTTACCTGAATTTACCCCTGAATTTTCCCTGTGAAAATTCTTGAGAAGGGCAGGAGCTCGCAAAGCCTGCTGTGTTTTATGCCCACTCTGAAGAAACTGGTGACTGCTGCACTTCTAGATAGAAGAGTCTATTGAGCAAATTAATTGAATTAACAGGTTCCTGCCATTTTTGTGCAGCCTTCCAGAGGTGGATATTCAGCAGTTAATACATAGAACTATTCTTGGAAATATTTGAGAAATACTGAAGTGTCTCAGGAAGGATTTTAGGCTTATCTGTTTAGACCTGCACATTGCTAATTTAGAGCGGTACCCAAGGTTGACTGTGTGCAATCTGTCATTTTCGTAACACTTTTCTTGCCTGTTGAAAGCTGTAGTCAGTTTACTCTGTAGATGGCAGCATTGGGAAACTTAGAGCAACAAGTCTGATTTAGGACCAATGGCAGAACGGATCCAGATGCTATCTTAATTTTTAAGTCCACAGCTAGTCTTATTGCTTTCAGTGGGATCATTCACATGCTTAAGCACACTTCTGATTTCAGAGCCTAATAGCCAATCCTTATCTTAGTCAAAAGTTAGGCATAGTGCAATGTCCAAAACCTCTTACACATTTGAATAGTCTTTGTCTTAGATCCCCAGTTTACTTGCAGCTGATACAGCACTTTTGTCCAATATATATGTACTGCTGTACAATATATGTGCTACCATTTCCATACTGAAAAGAATTCTTTTTTGGGGGAGTAAGGAAAGAAAGTGTGGGACTACACCAGCATCCAGCTTTTGACCCACAGACCAGTTTATCAATATTTAAGGTGGAGAAGCAGTTAGCTGAAAAGGGAGCTAGACACACTAATATCCTCTGCCGTTGACACAAAGACAGCAGGGAGCTCTAGCGGCCCATGGTGGGCATTGCGAGCAAATGAGACTGGCAATAAACCTTGTAGTCACAGGATCCCTCTCCTGGTGCTGCCAGCAGCCAAGAAGAGGCTGATGACAGGACTTCAGCTCAGTGAAACTGTGGACTAAATAAGAGCAAACACAAATTGGGAAAAGTGCAGCCAGAAGCAGAGCAACAGCATTAAAGTTCCTTTGTGGCCAAAGGACATAAAATATCACTTGAATTTTGTCAGTTTTTAATTCTTGTACAGGATGATATTAAGTTACAGGGAGTGGTTGACATTCCAAATGCTTTGAAGCCAAGGGACCTCAAGGGATGAGAGGATGGGTTAGAAGAAAACTCATAGAGTTCAACATGGTGAGGTGCAGAGCTTGGTACCTGGCTGGAGCCACCCTGTGGCTGGGAGGTGACAGGCTGAGGTTCAGCCTTGCTGCAGCCTGGGGATTATGGCAGGTGCCAAGCTGAATATAAGCCCGTATGTTGAGTGCTCTCCCTGTGAGTAAGGCAAATCACATACTGTGTTGGGAGTTCTGTTGGGAGGAACAAGACTAGCAGATGGAGGGAAGTTATTATCCATTACTACTTGGCACTGGTGTTGTTGCACCTGGAATAGCAGTTCAGTTCTGGGTCCCCCCCCACCTTGTCCAAAAAAGATGTGGAGGAATCTGGAGAGGGTCCAGCAGCAGGCTCCTGAGGCAGGGAGCGTGGGGCCTATGAGGAGAAACTGGTGGAGCTGGGTGTGTATAGTCTGGCATGGAGGAGACTAAGGCAAGATCTAATTGTAGCTTACAACTGCATCAAGGGCCGTTGCAAAGATGACACGGCCTTTGTTTTTTCCTGGTAGTAGGAGATGGGCTATCAAAGGGCAGTAACCACAAATTGCATCTTGGAAGGTTCAATTCAGGACATTTGGAAACTAGAAGAATATTTCTTCATGGGAAAGGAATATACTGGAACAAGTTGTCAAAGAAATGGGAGCATCTCCATCCTTGCAAGTTTGTTAGGGACCAGAATTTAACAACCAGCTCCTGTTAAGCTGCCTGAGGTTACCTATTACAGTATGAAAAATTAGAGCAGCGATCAGTGTTGCTCCAGCCTCAGGAACTGAATGCTGTGCTCCTTGACAAGGAGCTAATGGTGAGTCTCCTTGCCGTGCTTTGCGTGGGGAAGTTGTTCCCAGCAGGAAGAGCTGGAGGCTGATGCTGCTGACTGCTGGTTTTCTTGCCTGTCTGGGGTGGGAGGACAAGAATGGCTGCAGGAATAGCAGCCAATGCATCTAGCGGGAGGTGCAGGTTTTGTTACTGATGGGAGGGTTGTCACTTCAAAGAGAGCTGGGGAAGGCAGAGGCCAAGAAAGGACCTGAGGGAACTCTTCCACAGTCAATGAATCAGAAACTGAAGTATAAGGAATCCTCCCTGAGGATGAGTGTAACATCCCTATGGGTACCCTAGGGGGGAAAAGAGCCAGTGAGTGATGGGGAAAATGGAAAAATGAGAGAATTTCTGGACATTTTTCAATTGTCGTCTTTCCAGCAGTACCATAAGACTGTTCAATGAAGTTTCCCAATCCCTTAAATAATTGTACATCAAAAATGTAGTGCTAGATGAAGCTCAGTGAGCAAATAATGAGCTCTGTAGAACTGATTTGAAACTTATGTACTTTTTGCTTAGATGAGTTTCAGACGTGGTTAGATGATATTGCAGGGCCTGTAGCAAGATACAAAAAGTGAGATCTGCATGATGTTGGAGGAACGAGACTAGGCAAAGATATTTCAGTCAGTTTAGCATTTCCAGCAGGGTACCATAAAAAAGAAGACAGTCAATTCCATTGCTTAGGAACACTCAATACCCTACTAAGAGATGTTATTACTTACAGCACTATAGCCAGACTGAATTGCATTTCCTTTTCAAGTCTTTATATGTATGCATGTTAACATCTACACTAAGAGTAGAAGCAGAAGAGCTTCTACTCTTAGTGTGTTGAGAGTGGGAGAAGTGTAGCTTAACTTTGCAAATAAGGAATGGAGACATAGATTCCCTGACTTTTTTTTGCAGAGAGAGTTTTTATATTTACTCTGCTTTGGCTTTGGGCCTGAGTTAATACACCCTCCCTCTTAGCTGGGCTTATTAGCTAAAGCTCGGTGTTAGACTAACCTCAGCTTGACTGACTTGGAGAACAGTCAGGTGAACTCATGTCTGTCTGCAAAAGAGGTCTGTATTGATACATAGTCCCCTGAGTCCCCTTATAATGCCTGAAGATATTTTTCCAGTAGACTTATATTGCAACTCAGCATTCAAGAAATACTACTTTCTCCTTCTTTTTCCCCTTCCCACCCCAGAAAAATGTTTAGCAGCACCGGGGAGTTTAGGATTATGCATAAATCTAAATTGCAGATGATTATATGAAGAGTGGTTGCAGTATTCAGGCTTTCTGACATACAGAAGGGTCGGGTGGCAAGGCTGTGGCTTCCTGATGTGGCATCCTGATGGTTTGAAGAAGTATTGATGGAAGAACAAGATGGTTCAGAAAAGAATATAATTCTTTGGCTAGCTTGATACTTTATCTGACTTTACCAACCATTCTTTCTCCTTTCACTGAATGTGAAATGGCCCTGAAGCTCAAGTCGCGTCAATAAACAACACATTTCTCAGGATCAATTCTTACTGAACAATGTGAGAAAAGGGGCTGGGCGGTTAATTTTTCCCAACTTCAGAAAGCAGCTGTTACAGGTTTTTGATACAGCCCAGTGCTGTTATGAATGTTATCTTCCCCAAATACACAGTTTGGGACTTGGTTTTCAATTTTCATGACCCTCTGAGAAAAAGTCATAAAGTAATCCCTGCTGCATTTTAGAAATTATCGGTACAGGCAGCAGTGACAACAAACTTTCCTGTAAAATATCATTCAAATCTTGTACCAAAGATGGCAAAATCCTGTTTGGTTGAATCGGTTGATGCATGTTCATGGCCCTTGATCGAGCTATGAGAGTTTGGGAAAATCGTTGCTCTTTGTGAAAATGCAGTGTTTCAGGGCATTGAGAAACTGCTGGTTAAGCAGCCAGGGATCTTGTACAACATATTTTACAAAAGTTGTTTCATTTCTATGGTCTGTCTGCCACAGCTGCTGCAGGAATCCATGTCAGTCAGGTGACAGACTTTAATCCTTTGCTTAGCTGCAGTGTGGATGTGTGTAGCTCATGACTGTCACTCCTGAGGCTTGTAATAGGGGATGGTCCCAGGAGAGCCCGGGACTGCTGCCTGTCTTTCCTGCAGGGAATATGCTTGCTATGTTGCAGGCTGAGAACCACACAGTCATTGACAGAATAAAAAACTGGTAGGAAGAAATTAGCTTAAAATCTCTTTGATTTTCAAATCTTGAGATATTTCTCCTGCCAGCCTCAATTTGTAAGTGGGGTTTTTTTACCCTATAACTTAGCTGGTGTTTTTGAAAGCAAAATCCACAACTGCACTTGGGTCCCTGTGAGTGCAATCAAAAGAAAAGAAATATTGCTGCTCAAAAAATTGAAACATTAGCTCCACAACAGCATTGCTCTTGTTCCTTACTCATTTGATACATGCGTGTCAGGAAATGGCATTTTGTTCATTAGATTTGATGGGGCAGGGAAAAGTTCTCTGCTCAAATACATTAGCTAAATTTAGCTCCTAGGCTGTAACAGGCGAATTTATTTTTAAGTACTGCGTAGCACTCGGGGTCTGATTTTGCAGAGCACCTCAGCTCATGGTTAGTCCATGATCTCAACTGAAATCAAGCCTTCAGTTAGGCTCGAGCACATGGTTGAATTTATGTACAGGCTGAAGTGGTTTCCTTAGTCAGACACTTGATGATATTTCCACATCTGTTTAGACTCAGAGCCTGAACTCATCGCATTAGGAGGGCAAAAGTCCATTTGCTTTCAAGCAGAAGCCCCTCACTTGGTGTTTTTCACTCTGGACTGGACAGGGAATTAACAAACTGCCAGTTCTTCTTACAAAATTATACCAATTCCACTACATCAAGTGGGACAGCTTTCCTTGGAATGATTAAACTTTTCCAAGATTTCATATCCTCATTCATCAGACTCCATTTAGCACAGGAAATTACAGTTAAGCTGTAAAAAGACTTTCCCTGACTAAATCCAATGTTTATAAATTATAACAAGGCAGAAAATGTGAATCTCAACAATGTAACCATAGTCTGAAGAATTCAAAAGTTCAACTTCTTTCCCAAATACTTTTTACCACAGCAGTAATATGAGTTTTTATAAATAATGTATACATTTTTAGCATATTTGCACAGTGTAATAGATAATACTTGTGTGCATTAGAAGAACACAAACTTGTGTGGGCTCTCTGCCTTCATTCTCAGACACGAGATTTTTGGACTTTTCACCAGCAGTGACCACCAGCAGAGCAACTTCCTTCTGTTTGGGGTTTTTTTTTTCAAAAGAATGCTGCTGGAATGCTCCTTAAGAAATAAGCTCTATAAAGCTTCTTAAGAAATAAAACAATAACAAGTTGGATACACTTTATCCAGTCCCACATTATTTTTCATGTCTATGGCAAGGTCTCAATATTTGTCATTCCAGTACTTCAGCAGTCAGGCCAAGCTATACTTCTTATATCTGTGCAATGACCTCACATACAATATGGACCAAACAGGTGAAGAAAAGGCTCTCTCCAGAGAAAAGAGCAGATCTACCAGCAATGAGGGTCAGAACCAGTCACACAGTTTAGATTTTCTTGTGCTGTCCTAAACAAACCACTGACTGGACACAGATTCATTATTTTCTCTTATGTACATAAGAAATTTAATGCACATTGTGTAAAATATGCATCATCCAACATTGATCATCATAGTATATATCATAAAAAATACCATGGATCATAATCATATATAGAATTATTTTTAAAACTTTAAGGCTAAATAAGAAATCATAAAACCTAAATGCAGCTAATATATCCTGTGTGGTAATTCTTTAAAATTCTTGAGATAGAGCTACTGCTCACAAGCATATTCACAGGTAAGAGGAAGAGGATTAGGAACAAAAATAAGAACAATTACTCCATTGAATTTAGGGAAAGTTTATCATACACTGACTTCTGGAATACACTAGGTTTTAAATCCTAGGGCTTGCATTTCTAGGATTTAAATTAGGCTCTTGGTACCTAAAATTTGTGCAAAGAGACTGGCTTTAGCTGGTTTTTGTTGAACTGCTTTTCTTTATGGATGATTGCAAACCCTTCAGGGATCACCCTACAAACACTGTCAAAATCAACAGTGGTGAATGTGTGGGGTGGGGAGCATAAATTAGGGAACATCAATGCCCAGTTAGTGCTTGGCCATGGCAGAATAAGTGGCCAACTGCTCAGGGGAAGGACTTTGCCCCTTGACTTTACATGGAACCAAAACCAGTTAAACCAGGAATGACACTCAGCATTCCCATTTAGGACCAGCTTTAAAAAGGAAAATAGCTGCACTGTGCACCAACAAATTCAGCTTAATGAAAAGTGTTAGCATCCAGGAGAATTCTGGCCCATGACCTAGATAAAACAGAAGCAAACCATTGTGTGACTGCATCTCTTTAGCAAATGTAGTACTGCAGTCAGCAGTCTGCAAAAATACTCACTTTCAAAGCAAGCTTTCAGTGAAGCTTTCAGTGAAGCTTTCAGAATGACTTTTGTTTCAGGAGGGAATCACAGATGCAAGCACTAGAAAGGCTTTTCAATACCTGTTTGTTTGTTTATTTATTTATACAAATTCTTATCTGGGGCAAAATAAATCCTTGTGCATTTTATTTGCAAATAAAGCACGGACAGTGAAATCTATAACAAAACAAAAGGGTACACATGGTGGTACCCTTAAATCTCTGTCCAGCATATATAACTAGCTGGAAGAAACACCTGCAAATAGTAATATGCATATACTTTGTAAGCTGTGGANTTCAGAATGACTTTTGTTTCAGGAGGTAATCACAGATGCAAGCACTAGAAAGGCTTTTCAATACCTGTTTGTTTGTTTATTTATTTATACAAATTCTTATCTGGGGCAAAATAAATCCTTGTGCATTTTATTTGCAAATAAAGCACGGACAGTGAAATCTATAACAAAACAAAAGGGTACACATGGTGGTACCCTTAAATCTCTGTCCAGCATATATAACTAGCTGGAAGAAACACCTGCAAATAGTAATATGCATATACTTTGTAAGCTGTGGAAAGAAATAAATCACCTATAGTGTAGGAAAAATGCTCTGAAACTCATGCCATTTCTTGTAGGGAATTATAGTTGACCTTTCTGCATTAAAAAGAAGAAAGGACACTAGAAAATATTGGAATAGAATACTGGAAAAAAGCTTCCCAAACTATGGCCTGTGCGCGCTCATGGTATTCAGACATAAAACTGCAGCCCACATACAGAAGGCCAGGCCTCTCATTTCATAGTTAATATAAAACTGTAGCTAATCTGAAAAATGTTTATGGCCTGGAGTGGTCTTTTCATGTAGAAACTGTACTCTAACGTACAGATTTTGACCTTGAATTGTTAATGAGTTTCACTTACATCTTGCGACCCAGATGTGTTTGTTTTAGTACATCTCTTAAGTGTGCTAGTCTGGGAAGCCTTCAGGGTGAGACACAACAGATGGACAGAAGCAGCCCAGGCCTGCATTTCCTCAAAGCAGCCACAAAACCTGAACTATACCAGAGTTTAACTGGCACACACTGATGAGGGGATGTTTCCCAGAAAGGTCTCTGTCCTAAAATATCATCTCTATTTCCACTGTATCTCAAAGAGTGACAGTTTCTCTCGATTGTGAAAAAACATACCTCTGCTCGAGAGACTCCATGGAACTCTCATCTCAACGACATTGTCATGCCCTTATTCTTGTTGAGTATCATCTACTTTCTACAGCCTGGTGGACATTTAGAAAAAGGAAGAATTCACTGAGATGATAGGCAAAGGAAAAATGTCGGTGTTGAAAGAACTACAGGACTCTGTTTCTGGAATGGCAGGATATAGACTCTCATCTCAACTAGTCAGATTTTGGTTTTAACAGTGGTTTTTTTACCTCCCTGGGTCTAAGATCACATGCATTAGTCCTGCTAGAACACAAATTTTAATTCTCCCTGCCCATTCAAAGTATTTTATCCAAACTTATGTCTACAGCTTTTGGAAAGATAATACAGCCTTTTCCATGAATACCAAATAAATGTAAAGAGCAGTTTTCAGTAGTGAGGGACTTTAAACTCTTTCTTTTAAAAATGTCTGTTAATTTTTGGTTTGTGGTTTTTGTTTTCATTTTCTCAGAGTTGTTTTGCAAGTAGGTTTTTGCCAGTGTTGGAAATGGAACCACACTGCTGTAAGTAGGCACAAGAAATTAACTTGCACAGGGCCGCTGTTTTTTCCAGTTTTATGTCCCCCAGAATCAGGGTTTGAATGAAGCAAGTTCAGGCAAGAAGACAGTAAAAAGTAACTGGAGTTAAATATTCCTTTTGTTTAGCTTAAGAACAGTTCATCTGGTTCCTTCAGGGTCATAAACCCAACTCCTAAGCCAGCTGAAGTTGGTGGCAAAGTGCCCAGGGATGGCACAGTGTATTGCTTAGATCCTGAGTCTTCTTTTATCACCTAACCAAAATCTACAGACCTATAAGAGGAAGAAAGCCATTAGTGTCCAAAGCAACGAGGATGGTCACTGACAAGCCACAGTACTGTGGACAAGAAGCCGGAGGGCTGGACGGTCAGACCAGGTCACCAGAGTCTTACATTCAACACCTTGGTCTGCCACCAGTGTTCTCAAGCAAACTGCACAAAGCAAAGCCCTGCTCCCACACACACCATCACTCAGGGAAACCTCAGCCTTCAGTTAGGCAGCATGATCCTCTACAAAACCAGTGGGAGGAACCAGGGGCTTATGGCTGGGGAGCACAGTGCTGTAAACCTACAGAGGTGGGCATTGCTTAAACCAGGTAATGGGAATACTGAGTCTAGACACAGTTTTACCCCAAAAGGAGCTAAACACGTTATGATGGCAAGAAGGAGGTATTTATCGCTGCTCAATACTCTTACAGAGAATAGTCTCCTAATGCTAGATGCCCTTTTGAATGAGAGAAACCAACATGACAGGCTGTCCTGGGTTACGTCACTTCCCTGGCTCGGTGTTTTCTCCTGCTGTGCTGCCAAAACATACACTGAACATACACTCTACGTTTAACTAAGTTTAGCTACTAAGCTATCTGGCACATCATGGTGAATGGTTCTCTCTTCCTGCAGTGGTGCCCCACTTTGAAAGCAATGAATAGTCACTGGAATAGGGATTTGACTCTGACTCTTTCACACCAATTCCTAACTGCTTACCATGAAGGCAACATCTCAACATCTCTTCTTGCCTTAATGTATATCCAGTTTCTTTATGCAAAATGTATTTCAGAGGTCTGTACAATTTGTTGTAACAGTGTGACAGTCTGCTGGTGGTATACAGCTCCTACAATACAGAAGCATCAGCTGCAGAAAAAATAGGAAGCTGGAGGCAGACCCCTGACATCCCATCAGAGCCTTTGCCACTAGGTGCTAACAGATGTGCACTCCGAGAATTACAGGACTTTGCTCAATTCTGTCCTGTGCAAAGCCTCACCTAAGTACTTTACTAGCCTACTCCCTTGGCAAGGGGAAGGCTGAGTTTAAGAGTGCCCTGACCCTTAACTCAGATCACCAAGCAATTCTGTGTTACCAAGAGATGGAGGCCCACTAGAAAAAAACAAATGCAAAACTGTGACAACGTTGGTAGAAAAATATGGCCTAAGGGAACTAGGCAGGAAAGCTGAACAAGTTTTCTGAGGATTTTAGTAGTGCCTAAAGACTGAGTGCAGTGCTCAGAGTTTCCTGTTGGATTTAATGTTTAGTTCCACCTGATGGTTAAAACAGCGACCTGGTTGCTGAAGGTACAAAATTAAGGTTTTTGAAGGCAGTGAGACCTGTTTGCAGGCTGATACTGTATTCTTTCTATAGATGGCGCTGTAACTTACCCAATGCTTTGTTTCCCCGCGCAAAATTTTTCTGATGCTATCAGCATTATGCCATCTCAAAAAGCACACTGAGGGTGAAAAAATCCCTCAAAACCATCAGTAACACTGAGATGCACCTGAGATCACGGATGTGATTTCTAGTCTCAAGAGCATTATAGCGTTTTACAGGATCTGATCAAAAAGCATCCTCGTTCAGGATCTGTGAATGGTCAGGAACATGAACTTGGGGTGGAGTGTCAGAGGAGACTAAACATGCAGTAGTGTTTGACAGATTTTTCTTCAGTGAATTTCTTCAATTACTTTTGAACCCACATAAGCTTTAAACATCCACAGCAAATCAGATGGTCCTGGTTGAATATAACTTCTGTTTTTTTCCAGAGTGAACATAAAACCAAATGCATTGTAAGACATTTGAAGCAATTAATGTGCAAATGATTATCATTACGAGTAGGAACTAACTAAAAACAACTGCTCACACATGACAAGTCATACATGATTCCCTCCGTTATCTTTCTCTTTGCACATAACTTCTTCATGATAGGGACTCTTCTGTCTCAACACTGCCTTGAATAAATGGCACTGTCAGCATCCTTAGTGCTCACTGGCAGTTTAGCAAACATCACTGTCAATAAAACCAGGACAAATACACCAATTCAATTAACTCTGTTTGTAACCACAAAACATTTCTAAAAATATCATTACATGAAAACAACCTCCATATAAAGATTTGTTCATCAAATTTACAGGAGTATCAACAAATTAGCTTGATTCAGAGTCAAAATGCTTCATGAAATCCACAGGAACAGCGCAACAGCCTGGCTTTTCCTCAGGATGTGGAGCTCACATTACAGCAAAGTGGCCTTTTTAAGTGTTACAACTGCAGAGCTACCATAGCACCAACAACCACTGCACCACTGAAAGCACAGTAACAAGTAGTTACTCATTCACACCATTCACTTTTAAACTCTAATGAAAGAAATATTTCTACATAACCCTTTCAATCATGCTCCCCCCAATTTATGTTTCTTTTTCAATAACCTCAAAAAATATAGATACATATACATATGTTATAAAAGCATTATCAAATTGCGTTTTCAATCTCAGGTGCAACTTTAGTTGCATATGTAATTTTAGGAGAATTGTCATTATATAACTTCCTTTCTGACATGTCTCCTGCTGTTATCACCCAGACTAATAATTTGTAAATATCTGTGAAAAAATTAATACCTTTATCTTTTGAAAATTTACAGTAGTATTCTTCAAAATGAAATAAACAGACAGTAGAATGTATACAGTACCTTAGCCAGATTTATGGTTACAATTATGAAGAAATAGGCCATGGTTTATATCTGATAAGCACAGTGTATATATTTGGTGGAAAGCAAGATATTTGTTATCTGTTTAAGCATTCATTTCCTTATTTTTGTGCATGTTTTCTGTAAAGGATGTGTTAACTGTGTTACAAACACTGAAACAGGTTTGGAAAGTCAGTCTTAAGCTTCACAATCATTCACCATGTTATAAACTGAAGATATCTGTTGATGTAAACATCTCCCCCCATACTTCTGCACAGTGTTTCTGTAAGAAGAGATGAGTCAGGGGATGGCTTTTGTATTATCACAAGTTTTAAATGCAGAGTGTTTCAATTAAGTCATTTCAATTCAGGCATGGAAGACCAGAAGTTTTAGAGGGAGATAAGAAATTGATCCCGGAAGTTAGGATGCAATCTTTCCACTGTCCAGCCTCCTCTCTGGGATGGGGTGCGGAAACCTCATCTCTCTTCTGTGGGTTTCATAGTCACGGGCTTTGAAAATACAAATGTGTTCAGAAAGTCTTCGTGCTCTTACCAAGTTCACAAGGGGAGTGCAGCAGAATTAGTGAAAAAACAAAGGTCCGTATCTACATACAGAAAAACAGACTCTCTCCCTCCCTCCCAGCTCCTCCTCACCTGCCCCAGGGCTGGAGTTTCTTCACAGCGTATTCTTTCCCCTGCATTGCTCCTGGAGGCCCCAGCAGTTTCAAGTCCTCAGAAAATAAGAGCCACCACAGTCTTTGCAAGGAAGCAGCCCCAAGAAGTGGTAGGTTTAATGGAGCATATGTACAGCTCTTCTGCACAGCACCTGCAGCATGTGCTTATGCACACTATGACAGTTTCCAGCTGGCTTCTCCTATTAGGCCAATTTCAGTTCTCTGTACTCAAAGTTTTTCACAGTGTTTCAGAAGCTGGAGAAATAACTGCTGTAGAAAGTGGAATGGAAGACTAGAGCCACCTGATGATGCTGGGACATACCCACATACTGACATAGCATGTGCCTTGAAGAGCCATTGTTCCTCTGAGAAGTCATACACTCCACACATGAGACTCCATTTTCTTTGCAGACGTCTCCCTCCTCTAGGTTTAGATCATGAATACTTGAGTGCTGTGTTGACACCAGCCACCTCAAAGTAGAATTAGTTTCATGTTACAAGAGCTCCCACAGCTGATAGCCTAGTCCCCCTGTAGGGCTGTGCGGTAGGTTGAACCTGAGCTGATGGACAGATCTTTTAACCAGTAGTGCTTTTCGAAATTTCCCTATTTAAACCCTGTGGAGACACAGGAAGTGCCCTTTCGGTTTGGAGCCTCCCGCGGGGAGGGGGGAAAGATGGGCCCCGAGGCTCCGTTTCTCAGAGCGGCCTCGGGCCTCCCCTCCCCCNAGAGATTTTTAAAAAATTTCTGTGAAGAAGAGAATTGTTGTTTTCAGGCTGGAATTTGTCCATTCTTAAACTGGAGACCCCATGTGTGGCCCATGGTGAAGAGACTGTGATTTCTTCCCATGGGAGAGATGTTTTTCCCAGCGGCAGATTTTCCAGGCAGGACTGTTGGCTGGTGCAGTTTGGGAACCACAAGAAGTGAAAGGGACCTCTGTTTCCTTAAATAGTAGAGAGACTTTTAAGAACTGTAAATGCTGACCAAGAAACATGTTTTGTTATCCTTTGTGCTGGTTGGGAAGGTAAAGAGGGAGGGGGGTGCTGGAGAAAAGGGAGGTTTGCTTTAATTTCTTATTATTTCTTTTTTTTTCTTTTAGTTCTGTTAATAAACTTTTTCATATTCTTTAAGTTTGGAGCCTGCTTGCATTCCTCCAAATCTCCTATCTCTAAATGCGAACTGAACCACTACAGGCTGGAAAATCTTCCACTCTGTGGAACCACTTCCATGACTTCCCTTACACACTGGGACAAAGATCCTACAGGTCTTGATTGTCAACAAGGTTTGAGAGTCTTTATTCCAGACAGGCACATGATTTCCCAGTTTCGCTGAGGCATGTAAGATGCTGACCAGTCTCACAAGGTTGATCATTTCTTCCTGCACAATCTTTGCTACACTGTGGTTGTAAAGTGGTCTATAAAGAGAAGCATTTGCAAAGAAGCTTGATTGAAAAGTCTGGAAGTAGTTCACAGACACAAATTTGGCATATTCTAATTCAGCACTGAAACCTGATTAAGTACTAATTTTCAGAGAAACATTACCCTGCACACTGTCTAAAGTTAACTGAAGGCCCCTCGTTCCTTAGAAAAACTTGATTCTGACGTCTGCCAAATTATTAATTACTCAGTGTTCCCTGTGCTGCCTGACTTGAACTTTCAGCCATGACTTCTAAAATGTTTCCTTGATGATAACACTCCAGTCACTTAGAGATACGCCCTCATTTTGATCCTCACCTACTAGCATGCTATGCAAACATGGGGTCACTGGTGTCTTACGACTGGAATTTTTTAAGGCATGGATGGGACTTAGGTGCTTGACCCCATTAATTTTTTGAGATTTGAGCATCTAACTCCTTTAACATCTTATCAAAATCCCTATTCAGTTTCCTGGACATGGTTCATCAACACAGTCACAGATCACAGAATATCCTGAATTGAAAGGGACCCACAAGGAGCATCAAATCCAACCCTGAAGTGAATGGACTAATGAGGATACATTCAGTGAGTACTATATTTCAAGAAGAAAAAATACTCAGTAAATATGGCCCTTCTAAAAAGCAATGATTAATGAAAAAATGTAGCTTGGATCAGCTACAGCTATGACAGTTCTACAACCTGTGGATTATCGGTCCTTTCTTCTGGCTAGATCAGGAGCTCCTGTGATAGACAGTCCCAGGAGAAGCCAAAAAGTGCCTGAGAATAAGAGTCAACAGGTAACAGCAACCATTTCAGTAATGTGTATTATCAGAAAGTATTTTCTGCTCCCTTGAGTGATCATTTGAGATTTTCTTGACCTTTGGGCTTCTTTTGGAGGATCATAGAAGAGCACTGTGGCCTCCAAACTAGGGAAAAACTCCAGGCACTTTTTCTGGCTGGACAGAAAGTAAGTTATGAAAATTACTTTAAAGGAGTTTCCACCCCCCCCTCCCC
>VZTH01010734.1:374002-566771 GCA_013397815.1 Aleadryas rufinucha
TACTATTTTAAGGGCCACACTCATAATCCTTTTTGGCTGTACACTCAATAGCAGTGATTACTTGGCAATCTTGTTAGCTCCACTTTCATATGAGTGGGCAGCCCTCACAAAATACATCATTTAGCAGCTCAGACAGTGATTCAACAGTGTAATATCTTTCTCTTCCCTGACAGTTTGTCAGCATAGGCTATGGCCCAACAGGCAGACCTACATCATCACATCCAGTCCCAAAGCAGGCTGGAAAGGAGCAAACTCTGCCCCAAAATGCGCTCCGTGGTACTTGGGCTTGAGCACACAAGCCCAGTTTGTAAAGCCAGAGTCAGTGGTACAGTAATGGTGCTGCTGGTTTGGAGGTGGCTCACATCTGGCCAGCTGGGAGCAGAACCAACTTATGGCTGCCTTCAAAAGAGCAAAGTGGAAAATTTACATGAGCCCTTCCAGCACTGAGAGGTGTGGAAGGCTGTGATGGAACCACACTCTTGCAGGATAGGGTCTTTCTTTGAATTCATAAAGGTTTCTGTGGATTTCAGTGAGGTCCAGTATGATTCCCAAGACAGCCAGAAGACAGCAGAGGAAATTATTTCCTTGGAGCACTGAAAGGTGTTACGGAGGTTCAACAGATATTAACAGTACTGCTTGATTCTTTAATAGTAAGTGTTGGACATTTTTATCAAGAAGCATTCTGTATCTGCAGTCAGACTTAGATCTACATGTTTCACCATCAGTATCTCTGGTGAATGAGTTTTTAGCTGGTATGTGTGTATAAGTGGTGAAATTATCTCACAGCTCACAGTAGTAATTTAGGCAGGGTTACAAATTATACTCCGTCCTTTGAAATGATGGGTAGAACAAAATAAAGAAAACATAATAGAGTTTAGTCTGATGGCTGATTTTGACGCCCTGACTCTTATGAATATGTGACCATCCGTGTCTGTGATGGCACAGCAGATGCCATCTGTCCCAGAAACGACACCTGTGGTACAAAAGCACCTTTACAGGCTTTGAAGTGTCTTTTTCTGCAAGGATTGTCATGACAGAGGAGATCTGAACAAGAGAGCCTGCTTACAGAGAAAAAACTCACTTATGTCCTATACTGCACTGCTTTTTCTTGCTTCTAGTTGAACACAGTCCTCTGCTAAATACTGTCCTTTAAATGTTCAAAGGAGAAAAAAACCGCCCCTAATATTCCTGTGTCATGGAACTAAATCATAATGTTGCTAAATAAGATATATTGTTGTTCTACAGCGTGGGGACAAGTCTTTTATCGCTTTTCTTGTTTTCTGACTCTGCTTCTCTCTTTCCCTTCCATTTTCCACCTTTGTTTGCCTATTTCTTTATCTTGAGTAAATGAATATTCCAATTTGCTGTGAACCAGCTAAACTCCAGACAAATTTGGATAAAGCCCAGTGTTAACTCCAGGTACAGGTTTTCCTTTTTGATCTTCTCCACAGGAACATTTACTAAGAAAAGGAAAGGGAAGATATTATTCACCAGTTCTTTCTGAATGATGCAAGTCACTGCTAAAATTAAAGGCTGAATGTGATGTGGCTTTTCCCACATTTCTCAAACTTTCATGAGCAGCTACCTAGCAAATAGCTGTTCTAACATCAGTGAGAGGGAATTTTGCTATTCTTTTTGCACATTTGATAAAAAAAAAAAGTGGTTTGGTGAACTACATGTTTATGCCACCACTATATTAAATTTATTATACACCAACAAAATGAATATAGGAGCCCAAGAATTTACTTTGGAAGCTAAGACTCGGTTTTCAAATGACCTTTTTTCCACACACAGTTTTTGATTTTCATCCCGTTTTTCACCAGTTTGGCAAAAGTTTCTAATAGCGTTCTCTGTTTGCTGTCTCATACATGACACCTCCTCTGTTCCCTCGAACACCACAACTCTATAGCACTTGTTTGAAGCCACAGCTTGCTGCAAAGGTTTGTAGACCACTGACCCACCTGCTCTGGCTCCTTGTCTTTCCTTGTCTGACTTAACCTAGTCAGACTCAGCTGCACTTATGGAATTTGAAACTGGCTTGTGCTCTCTAAGCATGTCAGCTGACTTAAAAGACCCCCTTCCTTGGTGCTGGCACTATGAAAGATGTGTTGAGGAACATCTCCCTGAGGGTACTAAAACCCCTCTAACCATGTTCCTCACTGAGAAAAATCTGGGTAACTCTATGTGGTTGCCAATTTACTCTGGATGGTAAAAGGGAGTAGGTAATATGTATGCTGGGTGCGTGGCAGCAGGGGAAGATGCTGCATTTAACTGAGCAGAGTGCAAATCAGCTGGAAGGTTACTGCAGATACACACTGTAAGTGGAGATTCCTGCTCTGGACCAGACTGTATTTGGAAGAACTCCCCACTTCCACTTCCAGTCTTGAATGAAGTAGATTTTAAGAAAGCACCTGAAAAGCAGTCAAACTTGAAGGAACACTGGAGGAGAAATGCTGTTTTGAGCTTCTGTGCCACTTCCAGTTCAGCAGAGGAGTGAAGGCTGTTTGTTGTCTTTACACTAAAGAAACAGGATGTCATATTGGCAGGTACACAAACCTATGAGTATCCGCTCCCCATCAATGCACTTTTGTTTTAATGGGCTAAAAAGATCCTTGATAACAGCTGGTGAAAGACCCATTGTCCTGCCACATCCTTTTCCAGGCTTGACCTGTCAAGAGGGTAGTTATGCAGCTCTGGGAGCAGAGAGCAGGGTGGAAGAGCCACACATTCCTTCAGAGTACCCTTTCAGTTGCTGTCTGAGCATGTGGACATTTTCCTCTTGTAATCTGGCATGTATTTTATGAGAGGATCTGGAAAGAACATCTATGGACCCAGACTTTGCGATGCTGTGAATGCAGAATGAAGGGATACTCTGGCCTGACAAGTTCACTGGTTCTGTGCTCAAATTTCTTCTTTCCTTTACCTTGGTACCTATTTATTTCTGATTGCTTCACTTCCCTTTCACCACTCCTCCACTCCTTTTTTATATTACTGCTCACTTGTCAATCAAATTTATGTCTTTTTAACCTTGTGTAACTTATCACTTATTTGTGATCTTTCTACTTTCACTGGCCTTCTCTCTGCTTTTCTTCCCCAGTGGTTTTCATTGTTTATATGTGCGTTTTCCATCCACATACTGCATATGAACAAGAGGAAGTGAGAAGCACCCAAGGTACATACTGGAGGTGAAAGACATGAGATTATGGCCAGCTGGGACAAAATAAAGCAGGCTGGCGGAGAAAAAAAAAAAAAAGGTGCTTGTTAAAGAGGAGTCTGGATATAGGAATTTCCTATACCAGAGGAAAGGCAGGTCTTGACGAGAACAATAAAAAGAAGGAAGGAAATGGTTGTTTGGGTGAGTAGGAGAATTGACCATGGCTGTGGATGAAAGGAGAAGCTAAGCCAGGCTCTGTGCCATTAGCAGAGCTATCAGCCTGGGATCTGGAGGCCTCCAGGAGAGGCAGAAGCAAGTCGCAAAGCCAGAAAGGAAGGCCAGGCAGGAAAACCTCACAACTAAAGGCACAGCAGCATTTAAAACAAAGAGATATTGATCAGGGATTTGTTAGGCAGGGAACAGAGAGGATGGTGAACCTCCTCAAAATTATGCCTTGTAAATTACATTGAATATTTACATGCATTTATGCATGTGAGCTCTCATTTTGAATCACCTGCACTCTGATTCATTAGGCTTATAACTCATTAAATAGCAATGTGTGGTATTTCCAATCCTGGATAGTCAACAGCTTTTAAAATCTAAAAAATTAATTAAATGCAAAGACAGAAAAATAGGAAGATAAGCAATGGTGTTCAGCTACCAGGTGACAATTAGGCTATGCTAGCTTCCAAAATCAATATAGAAGTCCAAAATAGAGAAAAACTGCTTCACAAAAGGGCTTCACACTTCCAGGACAGTGTGAGAAGGGATAATCCTGCTTTTCTCCCAGGAAAGAGCAAATTCAGACAATCCATCTACTCCTGTAATTCCCAGAATGACGTGGAACATCAATGCCAAGCCTGACAATATGTTGCTGAATGAGTGGTACCAGAGAGAAAGTGACTGTGATAGAAGACAGCATGGCCGGGATAAACAAACAGATGCTGTCAGCCAAATGCTGAACACTGCAAATATACCACAGCAGATGCCCTGATTAAATAAAATGTGAAGTCACAACATTTGTCTGAGTGATTGAAAAAAATCAACATGCTCTCATGGTCACAGATACATTGAATTTTCATGAGAATTAAAAATAACTGAAGTTCATTTAAAGAGTAATTTTTCAAAAGTAGGCATTTTCTATGTCTTGCTTCCAAGTGGATACTGTTACCAGTCTTCTCTCCAAGATAGCTTGCATATCACTGAGAGTAGAACTGTCTTTGAATCTAGTTTTATCAAGGAAGAGAATTCTAAGCTCCTGGTAACCATCTCCTCCACCACCCTCCTCTGCCTTGGTAGATGCTGCTTTAAGGGCTCTTCTCATCTGCTCACTCAGCTCACCTCTCAACTCACCCTTCCACACAGGACAGGCTGTGAAAATGCACAACCTGCCTTTGTCAGTAAAGGCAGTAAAGTCAGTAACAAAATCTCCAAATACTCTCTGGCAGGATTAATACCTGTGGAGAAGTATTAATACCAATATCTTTATGCCAGAGCTGTCCAACTCCCACAGCATCACCAGGCAGCCATGCCACTCTCTGCAACAGTGTGAGACCCGTGGCAGTTCACACGCTGCAGCTCTGAAATGATCTGGAGGTTAAACAGGGCTGTGCTGGGTGTGCCTACCCCTGGCTTATGCTTTGGAAAATGAAGGAATTCCAAGCAGAATTTTTACAATAAATACCATGCAACCTCAAGTTCTCTGCATGATATCCAGTGATTGTTAAAGACACAAAAAAGACAAGCAAACCAAGGAAATGTATAGCAGTCCTTGAGTAAACAACAGGGAAGATACTTAGCCAGAACAGTATGCTTATGGTTCAGCTCAGATTTCTCTGAGATCTGGCCCAGGATTGGGCAACCTTCCAAAGTATCACCATTATGGTCTGGAGAAAAAAGAAGTGCTGCTCAGAGAATTTCATCCTGGAGTGGCAGATTGTGAAGGAGATAAGGAGGCAGAAAAGCCCTGATGCCAGCAGGATAACTTCCCTTCTTAAAAGCCCAGGGGCCTTGCTGGTTTGAGGCACATTTGTAAAAGGTCACAAAGGAAAGATTAATGAGCAAGGTAAAATAGAATAGAAATATATGATCTTTGGATGTTTCACCCATTTGTTCTCTGTGCCATGCTTTTTGGTAAAAGAAATGTTTTTCAAATGGAGGTTATGCATGTTGCTGGAAGCATTTGTGACAGATTGGCTTTGAAGAAAAAAGTTTATTGCCAGGCTAATACAACCAGAAAAAGTAGCAAGAACACAAAGATGGGAGTAGTTTTGCTGAGAACTTGGTCGTGAACACCAGACCTCTTCATTCAGGGAGACAGATCATAGTGGCAGAAGCTGTTCAGGACACAGCTTCCTTGAAGCAAGCTGTTCATTGCTGCCATGGGGTAAGATCAGGCCTGCCATAACAGCAGTCAGACCTTATTAAACCTCTGCTCTTACTACTCAAGAGGCTTAACAATTTTAGATGTTAGGTTGAAGACAAAAAGAAACAGGAGTTCCTCTTCCCAGCAGAGAAAACTAACCAAGGTAGAAGACCAAACAAGCTGAACTCTTCCTAAAAGCCTCTATTTTTCCATTTGTGCATAGCAGCAGAAAGATCCCTGCAAACCAGAGAAGACCCTCTTTCTCTGCTTCTGCTTTCTCCTATAACCACTATATTATGCATTTTTCCACAGTTACTTTACTCATGCATAGGCACAGCCTGCATTTGGGAAGGGCAACTGCACCTGGACAAAGATACGCAGCTTGGCACTGACATCTGCACCTCCATAGGTTTTCCCCTGTCTAATAAATACAGATACGAGTGTGTTGATAAGGATTGTCAAAGTGCTGGCTTGAGTTTTTTCTGGAAAGAAAAAAGAAGAAGTTAAACTGAAGCACGTACTTTTAAACAAGAGAATTTGGAAAGAACTTCAAGAAAAAAAATCTCCTGTTTTGTTGCTGCTACAAATTCCATCACTATGTTTCTAGCAATGTTTCTGGTTAGGAGCAACAGAGTGACCTTGAGAAAACCTTGCTGGAGTTTCTAACATGCTAGTTTTCGTATTTTGTCTCCTACAGTTACCAGGGTGGTTGTAATATGGAAAGGAAAATAATTGAAAAACCTATGACTGGTATTCAAGGGGCTTAGAGCAAGCCATGCAACTCCCCAGGCAGATGGTGATTTAAAAAAAAAAAAACCAGTAAGCTGGGCTGATGCTAGAAGTGTGTTTCCATGGGAACAGGGAGGTAGGGATGCTGCCTCGTACTTGACCGAATGGGAAGCTGGTTCAGGATAAGGATTAGAAAAGAAGTGGCCAGATTCCTCCTGCCAGTCAGAGTGTCTTTTATATTCCTAAATACATAACAGGGCTCTTTAAAGTCTGCCCTAACTCTATATCCATGTGCTGTTGTGAGGATTTAATAAATTTTAAAAGTTGCGTATGCTTGACTGTAAGCGCACAAATAGAAGTGTATATCAGAGTACATTTTCTTTAATAATCCATGAAAATTGACTGCATAAATGGGAAATGAATGTCCACCTCTCACTTATAGACAAGGTCTAGGGTGGTGGTCTTTGTCTTGAAGGCTGCTCTGTGTGGTATGATGTTTACCCCAGCCCAATCCAGCTCTTCTAGTTCTCCAAGAGGTGATGTTGAGATCACCAGACAGGAAAATCATGCATTTGATATTGCTCAGTAATAAAAAAAAAAGAGGTAGGATAATTATTTTAAATTGTCAGTCTTTCACTGCCCCAGGAGAATGAATCTAATTGTTGTCTGATAAACATCGATGTTATTTAAATATTACAAGAATCAGAAAATAGTTTGTGTTAGCATAAGTATTTCAAAATACACTTATTATTTATCTTTAAATGTTTGAGATTAGATTACCCATTCATCTAGTTTTTGTCTAGCTGCAGTTCTCAGAAAAATTCCTATAAACCTTATATCCTGTTTTTAGGCCCTTCGTTACTTCAGCAAATTTGAAGCAATAAACAAAGATCAAAACAAGAGTAGAGAACAATAAAGACAAATTCCTAGAAAGGAAATAGAGTTAAATACATGCACTTTTGTGCTATATTTATATTTTAAGAGTTGGTAATTATTCATTGACTATAACAATAAACAAGATTCAGAATCCCAGCTATTGAACTGAGGGGAATTGAGGCCCAAACTAAGGGCATGTTGAAAAGTAGATCCCACAGTTTGCTTCTTGTCAAAAGTTGTTGACAGCTATCACAAGCTGAAGAAGTGACCAGTTAAGATCCCTTTCCAAAAAACCTTAGTAGTATGGGTTAAGGTTGGCACACCCACATTTCCAGCACACAGATACCTTTCTATGCTTGCATAAATACAAGCAAGTAACTTTGGCTCATCTTTTGAGCACTTGTGAGAGGAGATTTTTAGGGTTTATCTTTTAAAAGGCCTGGTGAAAAAAAATTTCCTTTTGTTTCTAGAAACTTCTATGCTTAACCTTAGGCTAAAAGGCATCTGCTTGAGCTAGGACTACTCACACCATATAAGTTAGGCATGCAAGTCTCTGCAGGACAGAGTTGGATTTCTTCCTCTGCATAAAGAGAAAAATAAGAAGTATTCACCCATGATATATATATTTTAAGCACACCTTGATGCCTGCTCTGCTTTTCAAGGAATACTAACGCAGTCGGGCCCTGTGCCGACCCTCACGCGTTTTTGCAAGGCCAGTCTCGCCCCTCAGCAGCCGGAGGAGATGTTCCGCAGTGCCGTCAGAGGCACCTGCCGTGCTCCACTCCTGGTGCAGAAGCCCCTGGCCCTCAGACAGGTGGGCGAGGGCCGGGTGAGGAGCAGCGCGCTTTCCCACCGCGAGGACTGGAGATTTTCGGGTGCTCCGAGTAGCAACATCGATTAAGGTGTTTAAGGCAGCAGCCGCAAACAGCAGTTCGCCGTGTGCGGCTCGGTGCCCACCGGGAGCTGAAGGTGGGGGACTGGCTATCCCCCAAAGCAGGGGGTGCCTCGACATCGAGTCCCCCCCCTCCCCGAGAGCTGCGGGGTGAGCAGCTCTTCTTGCACAAAGCGGGGAGTGCCTTGCCATCATCGTCCCCCACGCGGGGTGCCCGAGTCCCCCGCCCACCCTCCCCCCCGGTCGCAGCGCCGCCCGCGATGCGATGCTCGCGGCGGGGAGGCGGCGGCGCGGGCATTTGCATGGGCTGAAGGCAAAGCGGCTTCGCCCGTCTGTTTTATTTTTAGCTGGCAGCTCAGGACAGCGCAGCCCGGCGGGGCGGGCGGGGAGGCAGGCGAGGGAGGACCGAGCCGGCAGGGCGGGCGGACGGACGGGGCACCGGCGGAGAGAGGTTACCGCAGGCGAGCTGCAGCCAGCCGGGCTGCGGAGCGCCGCCGCCCCCGGCTCCCGCCCCGGCGGCTGCGAGCAGGGAGAGGCACGGACAGACAGGCAGCGGCCTCCGGCGTCCCCTCGCTGCGGCCGCGGTTCACCCCGGGCTGGCGACTCGGTGCCTGGCTTCTCCCCCGCCGCAGCCGCGGCGTGCCGGGGCCCTGCAGATGGCCAGTCCTGGGCTGGAGCTGGGAGAGGTTCAGCCTCCTCCCGAGACCCCCCAGCCTGAGCTAGCCTTCACCGAGGCTCAGAAGTGGATCGAGGTAAGCCCGCGGGATGGCAGGGGTACGGGAGCCCGACCCCATCGGGGACACCCCGCGGGACGACCCGGTGTCCTTTCCTCCTCCCGCTTCCCCCCCCCGGTCGCTATCCCCCCGGGGACTGTAGGCGTTTCATTCCACGCTGAGCTCTGTCCCGGCCTCCCCGCCGCTCTCCCCAGTTTTCCTCGCTGCGTGGAAAGCAACGGGGGCCGACCGAGCCGCCACTCAGGCCCCGCGCAGGGTACGCGCCTCTGGATGGGCCCCCGCCCCCCTTCCGTCTCTTCCAAACTTAATCTGTTAATCGCATTTCCCCTCCCCGCCCCCGGCGTTGGGATGAACGGGACGGCTGTAAACACGAGCCGGGCAGGTGCGCGGAGCTCCGGAGCGGACGCGGATGCTTCCCCGTGCCCCGCGAGGCTCCCGGGGGCGGTGAGGGGCCCCCGCCCTGCCGGGAAACGTCCGGCCCCGCGCCCCGCCGGCTCCCCGAGCCTCGGGTGGCGGTGGCGGCCGCGCAGGTAGCGCTCCGCAGTGCGCGGAGGGGTGGGCCGTCACCGCTGCGAGGCCGGGGACAGCCCTGCTGCCCCTGTTCCCGTCCCTCAGCCGACCAAGGAGAGATATTTAGTCTCGCTGTTCAAGCCGGGCAGAAAAAATAGATGTGCTTGCTGTTTGCTCGCGCCGTAAAACGGAAAGATGGGCAGGTGGTGGGTCAAATTTAATAGTTAAATATTTTGGCATGTGCCAATAGAGACGCTTAAAATAGCTCTCCGTCTGATTTCCGGTACAGAACATGCGTGAAGGTGGCATAAACTCAGATACCAGGGTAGCTGCTCCCTTCAGCTGTGGGCTTTGAATTTAATCTGCAGCTTTTAGAAAGCCTCAGTGGATTCTGTTTTCTGAAAGTGATCAGGCAAAAGGTTGTAAAAATTGTTGTGACTTTAAGATTCTGTGAAACCCTGGGAATTTCAGCGTGTGATGTTTCACTGTATCAACTGGAAAAGTAATGCTGTGTCAGTCTTCAGGGAATTGGCCCTGACATGATGTGAATCTGGCTGGTGTAGGACCAGAGGCAGAGGACCAACGATGAATGTGAAAAGGAGGGCTTTTGTGCCAGGGAAAGGTGAGAATGCAGCTTGGAAAAGTGAAGTGCACATAAACACCGTTTGTCTTGGGAAGATGAATACAGCAGTTTCTGTATAGCCTTCTTTATGACAGAGGACCAAGGGAGAGAGGCATGTGACTCCATCATACATATGGTATAAAAATATCTTGTGACCGTGAGTCCTGCTGACTGCTAATGAAGCCAGGAACTCAGTGGTGGAGCAGTTCTCTGTAGATAACGAAGCTGTCATCAACGACTCCAGGCATGATAATAATTAAGGGACTATATGTCTTCCTGTGTTAGAACAGAGCCTTGTGGGTCAGGCAGAAACTTCTCTCTTGGGCAGTTTATTCCACAGTTCACTGTGGCACGAGGTCTCATGCCCATCTCTTGTGCTACCCAGAAGCTGGTGAGCAGAGCAGGAGGGCTCTTTAACTTCTGTGTCCTCCATACAAGTCCAAGAGTTCCATGTGTACAGAGGAAGCTGTCAATAACTTCTTGTGCTTCCTCCACTTTTTAAATCTGCTTGATGCATGAATGACAGAACTGTAATGCACTGTTAATTTTGCAACCATCCCCTTGCCTGAGAGGAGTGTGTCAGGAGCCTGGAGCATTGCCATGGCTGTGGTGTGAGAGGGAAGCATCTGCCTTTCCAGCAATGCCCAGAGCTGATGCTCCCACTAAGAGAAAGAAGGAAGAAGCTGCCAGTGAAGCAAATGTGGCTTAATTTGCCTAACACATTGTATTTCCTTTTAATCCCAGTTTGGCTTAAGCTCTGGAGCATGAGGGTTATTACCTCTTCCAAAAATCTGGTCAGCATTCACTCTTCTAAATCTGGATGATTTGAACTGACTGAATTATGCAGAATTTTATATGCTAGCACAAAGTTATTGAAAAGCAATGTTAATCTTAAAAAGAAATAAAATTAAAAAATAAGAAATTATACAGGTATCAACATTCAGTGTGCCAAGCCCTACTGATTTGCGTAAAAACCAGAAATGGGGGTCATGCTGTGTCTGGCTACTAGGTCCATCTGCTTCAGCTGGCTCTGTACTTGTCTCTCACCAATTTATTCTCTGGCCTAGAGATGTTAGCAAATGTCTAGTGCATTGTGTCTTCTAGCTCCCTTCTGACCATTTAAAATTACATCTCTCTCAAATGAAAATAAAAGAAATTGTTATGGTTGCAAGCACGGCTATTGAACCTGTAGCATGGAGCAGACAAGGTAGTGAGAATCTTAGCAGTGTAAAACAGCTTAAAACCTTTCTTAGGCTGTAAAATAGTGCCATACAAGGAAAATAAAGCAGAAATGGACAGACTGAAAACTCTCTGAGCTTACTGTGCATTTTTATTTCTAACGATTAAGTTGTGTGACTTGTTTGTTGGATTCTTATCTGATTTCAATCCTTGTGTGAGTGCTGTCACCATTGTTGTAGGGCTGACAGAAATCCCCCCTGTGGTCTGCAGTACATTTCTCCTCTGGTGGGACTGGAATGGGAGGCTTCTCCTCTTCTTGTGGATGGGCAGCCAAGACATAAAGTGATGAATGTTTAGATCTGCAAGGATCAAGGACCTTCCGTTCCACTGCTCCAGAGGTCTTAGGGGTCTTGTCTTTGATCCTTGGGTCTGTCACCCTTCACCAGAGTTGGTCTTTTGGGTGCCAGAGGCCTTCGTTTTTCTCTGCCAGCGTTACTTTAATCTGCATGCTGCAGTGTAGGGTGGTCTAAACTGCGCTGAAGTTTTGGTGGATTCTTGTACTAATCCTCTTGTCTCTCCCTGGAGCTCTGACCCAGTAGCACTGAAGTGTTCACTTGAGCAGGGAAAAAGGCCAGAGCTATGACTCTTACTGCCAAGGCTGCTTATATATTTAACAATCTGTGTTTTGTAAGAGAGTATTTCGAGTGGTGATAGATTTGGTTTCTGCTCTGTATTGCAGAAGGTGGGATTTTGGAATTCTGTGGAATTTTGATTGTGAGTGCCTTTGAGAAGGAAACCAGAGTTCAGGCTTGCTTAATTTTGCATAAATATCGACTGTCCATCCTTCTTGTACCAACAAACTAGTCTAGTATTTTAGTTTAGTTTGGCATCTACTTCTTAAGTGAAGAATGCCCTCTTAATGATAAAATGCACCTTATTAGTAGCACTCAGAGGAATTAAAATAAAGCTACTGAATGAAAAATCCTGTGAGAGAGCTACATCAGTCTGCATTATTAAAGGTGTGGTATCTCATTTCAATTAATGCATCTCAGTTTCACTGAAAGAATATATCTGCCTTGTAAAACCTAGTGGCATACTACAGCAAAATAACAAATCTAATTTAATCTGCTGGCCTGTAATCTTAAAATATCAAGGTTCTCTGTACGTGTTTAATCTAGTATAGCTGATGGTGGAAAGAACATCTGTATAAACAGAGTTATTCTTGCTGTAAAGACTCATAGGAGAATAATACGATAATAAAGTCACATTTAATACCGGTGTAACTCCTAAGGGTATTGTTATCTCCTCATCATGCCTCCTAGCCTTGCCTCATTAATATGCTCTCTCCTCCTTGCTGAGACTTGGTTAAATTAGGGATGGCTTTTCCATAGATTTGTATTCCTTAGAAACTTTGCCAGCTGATAAGAATACTTCCTTTATAGTTGTATGGCAATAATCAACAGGTCGTGTTTTTCTGTCCCCTGTGACCAATGCTTGACTTCATCATTCCCACTAGATGTGTGTAGGCTAAACCCCACCAACTTCTAATGAATCTGCTGCTTTTCTCCTATATACATTCCCTGTGAGAATTCTTGTGTTAAAGAGAAATTTACCAGCCAGAGAAGTTTGTTGGGTGTTTTGTGGCTTCTTTTTGTCTTCTAGCAAAACACCTCTTAGATTTTTGTATTTAAGGTGGCATTTTCAGTTGGTAACAGTGGTGCTGCTGCTAGGAGAAACTGTAGGACCACGTGCATTCCCTAATGCTTCTGGATGTGTCACATCATACAGCTGAATAGGCAGGCCACTTCTGCACTACCATCTCTATGGAATGAATGGTTTGAGAAGCATAAATTGAGGGAAGTGACTCAGGCAAATAAACTTCACGTGATTTGCTTGAGTGGGGAGTCTGGAAACAAGGTTTCTCAGCCAGAGAGCTGAGGTTCCCACTGCAAAAAAGTTACTTAAAAGGAGTTGAAGGTAGTTCATTGCCCAAATCTTTCCTGATGGTGAAGGACTTGTTTGGAGTATCTGCAGCAGGGGCTGGAACTTGAGTAATATGCACGTTTGTTTATATGACCTTCAGAATGTGGTATGACCTTTGAGGAACATCAGAGATAAAACTCTTTTGGTGAACTGTATTGGGGAAGGTAACTGATTCCCTGAGTGTATAAGTGCCCTGTGTCCGGCAGGAGTATTTCTATTTCCAAATATATGTAGACATCTACTCTTCCTTTGCTGCAAACCTCATTCTAAGATCCTTGAGTAGGGACTGCAGTTCCTTTGAACATTGATACAGTTCCTAGAACAGTGGTGCCTATAGCCAAACTGGGACCTTTGGGTGCCACTACAGTCATGCCATTATTTGGATAGGAATGGATTAAATCCAACAGACATCCTCTCCAGCAAGCATTTCTGGAGAATTCAGTTTAACTACTTTATGAGAGTATTTCAATACGACCATTTAAGTGGAGGATGTTGCACCAAGCTCTAAAACTGAATGGTTTTATTAATCAAATATTGTAGAATAGTTGTTGAATGAGCCTCCAAGCACTGTTTCCCATTCAAATTTCTCAGCCTTTAGCCTTTCTTTCTTTTTAGTTCTTTTTCTTCTGCTGGAAGAGTATCTTACTTATATACTTTATGTAATGTATTGGGAATGAATTTATTAAAGTGAGGAAGTGCATTCTCAGACTGGAAGAAACCTATGCAAATGTGTTAGACAAGTTGCCTGATATGTGGACAGGCTAAAGTATAGGCCAGAAGAATCTTTCCCTCAGTGTTGGTAAGGTAACCATGAAGAGTCAAAAGGTATGTGGCTGGTGCCTGGCCCTAGGTGTATGTGAATGCAGGATAACTTTACTGTGGTTACAGTGACTGGACTTGGAGAGGAATTCTTCACTGCTATCTCTACATCTCTTCCTGGGCAGCATTTAGGGACTGCAGGCAGGACAGATGGGATGCTCTTCATTCTGGCTCAGTTAGTCATTCGGTGGAATGAGAGCTAAATTGATTTAATAGGGGTGGAAGAACCCACCCAAACTCTCTGACCCTGTCGGACTACCACCTTCTAGAAATTTTTTCCTCTCCAGTTGCCTGGAAGCCAACCTCCTGTGCTGTACACATGAACCCAGTTCCCTTGTCATGAGATCTGTTTAAGCCATGTTACAAGTAGTGCTTGGCACAAGGGTGAAAATAATCAGAACAACAATACTATTGATGAAGGGATAGTGTCAGGAAACGCAGGACTGAGCTCTTAAATATCTTAAACCTGAATTAATTTCTACTTTCAGTGTTGAAATTTTAAAATAGGTAAAAGATCTGGCTGTAACACCAGTCTGAGATGCCATTATGCAATTGGTGGTGGACACCAGTTAGCATAGCTATGTAACCTCATTGTGCTTGTTCTGCTAGTAACTATATTTTAAAATTATTTATTTTTAAGGCAAACATTTGTTCTCTAGAAAGGAAGGTGGAATATTTTCCAGGTATGGAGTTTAAATAGTAGGTGGATACAGCAAAATTTTCTAGCTTCTGAAATGTTTTGACTTACCAGGGAAGTGGCATTTCATGACAGGTTATAAAAACTGCATTATCTTTTGTTTGGAAAATCTACCAGTCTAGGAGCTTTTTGTCCATGGATGAAAAATTCTGTGCATTCATTCTCTGCAAACATTCCAAGAAAACAGTTTTTTAATGTAAAAGCCATTTATGGGGTGAAATTGTCACTTAAAAGGGCAGCTGCATGGGGGAAGGTATGAACATTTTGGCATGCATTCCATGAAGATCTAGGCTTTCCCTCCTTCTCCTTCTCCTTCTCCTTCTCCTTCTCCTTCTCCTTCTCCTTCTCCTTCTCCTTCTCCTTCTCCTTCTCCTTCTCCTTCTCCTTCTCCTTCTCCTTCTCCTTCTCCTTCTCCTTCTCCTTCTCCTTCTCCTTCTCCTTCTCCTTCTCCTTCTCCTTCTCCTTCTCCTTCTCCTTCTCCTTCTCCTTCTCCTTCTCCTTCTCCTTCTCCTTCTCCTTCTCCTTCTCCTTCTCCTTCTCCTTCTCCTTCTCCTTCTCCTTCTCCTTCTCCTTCTCCTTCTCCTTCTCCTTCTCCTTCTCCTTCTCCTTCTCCTTCTCCTTCTCCTTCTCCTTCTCCTTCTCCTTCTCCTTCTCCTTCTCCTTCTCCTTCTCCTTCTCCTTCTCCTTCTCCTTCTCCTTCTCCTTCTCCTTCTCCTTCTCCTTCTCCTTCTCCTTCTCCTTCTCCTTCTCCTTCTCCTTCTCCTTCTCCTTCTCCTTCTCCTTCTCCTTCTCCTTCTCCTTCTCCTTCTCCTTCTCCTTCTCCTTCTCCTTCTCCTTCTCCTTCTCCTTCTCCTTCTCCTTCTCCTTCTCCTTCTCCTTCTCCTTCTCCTTCTCCTTCTCCTTCTCCTTCTCCTTCTCCTTCTCCTTCTCCTTCTCCTTCTCCTTCTCCTTCTCCTTCTCCTTCTCCTTCTCCTTCTCCTTCTCCTTCTCCTTCTCCTTCTCCTTCTCCTTCTCCTTCTCCTTCTCCTTCTCCTTCTCCTTCTCCTTCTCCTTCTCCTTCTCCTTCTCCTTCTCCTTCTCCTTCTCCTTCTCCTTCTCCTTCTCCTTCTCCTTCTCCTTCTCCTTCTCCTTCTCCTTCTCCTTCTCCTTCTCCTTCTCCTTCTCCTTCTCCTTCTCCTTCTCCTTCTCCTTCTCCTTCTCCTTCTCCTTCTCCTTCTCCTTCTCCTTCTCCTTCTCCTTCTCCTTCTCCTTCTCCTTCTCCTTCTCCTTCTCCTTCTCCTTCTCCTTCTCCTTCTCCTTCTCCTTCTCCTTCTCCTTCTCCTTCTCCTTCTCCTTCTCCTTCTCCTTCTCCTTCTCCTTCTCCTTCTCCTTCTCCTTCTCCTTCTCCTTCTCCTTCTCCTTCTCCTTCTCCTTCTCCTTCTCCTTCTCCTTCTCCTTCTCCTTCTCCTTCTCCTTCTCCTTCTCCTTCTCCTTCTCCTTCTCCTTCTCCTTCTCCTTCTCCTTCTCCTTCTCCTTCTCCTTCTCCTTCTCCTTCTCCTTCTCCTTCTCCTTCTAACACTATCATTTAAAGAAGAGACACTTGCCTCACTTGGGCCCTTAGATCACAATGAGTACAACAGATACTATGGCACCAGTAACACGACATGAAAATTGACAGCTGAAACTTCTCCCAGCTATGTTATAACCTCTGTCTTGGGTGAATGGGCTGTGGCTGTCCTTGAGACAGCCTTGTCAGAATGTGAAGAACAGTAATGTACCACAGCTTAAAATGAAGAAATCCCTGTTTATTACTGCCTTTTATTTTATAAATGGCATAAATGTACTTCCTGTACCTGGGACAGGGTGGGGACTGACTGCTGGGGCAGCAGCTCTGCTGGAAAGGACTGGGGGAACCTGTGGGAAAACAGGCTGGGCACAAGCCTGCAGTGTCCTGGCAGCAGGAGAGGATACCCTTTCATGATCTTCTGGAGCTGGTAGTGATTGAAATGGCTGTTTGCTCCTGTTTGGCACTTGCTAGGCCCCTCTTGGAATACTGCATCCAGTTTTGGAGCCCAGAGTGTGGGAGGGACATTGATAAGCTGCAAGAAAGTGAGCAGGGAGCCCCCAGGCTGAATAGGGCTGGGATACTTGCCATGAGAGAAAGGGTGATGGAGCTGGGCTTCTTCAGGAGAGGTGGCTCTGTGCGGACATGGCACAGCAGCCCTGTACCTCTGAGCAGGTTTTTGAGAAGACAGATTCAGGCACTTCACAAAGGTATGTGGCAGGAAAATGAGATGCTTGTCATAAATTAAAATAGGAAAGATTATGGCTTGATACAGGGAGAAGTTTCTTCACCATAAGCCAGTTGAACATTGGTGCAGGTTGCCCAGAGATGGTGGAAGAACACCACCCCTGGAATGTTTCATTCCTGTCTGGATAAACCTGGGAATGGCCTGGTCAGACCCAAGAGCTTCACTTGCACATAGCAGGAGGCCTAGAGGCCTTCCGAGGTCCCTACCAACCTGGTTATTCTGTGCATCTAAGACTCCTTGACAGTGGGTGAGTGAATATCACTTAATTTGTTTTTTAATGCTACTTTATAGGTCACTTGTATTATTGACATGAAGAGCCTGTTTATATAAGCAAGATCCTTCTTTAGACAAAAGCAAAACTTCTATGGTTTATGGCAGGTATACTCAGGGTATGGTACTGAGTTTCCTTTGTAGAAACTCCTCAAGACAGTGTAAAATATGTTTGGTTTCCAATTTAACTATTTTTGCTAAACCTGTTTTATTATAGGAAACTGTAAAAATGACCAATTTCCTTGGCTTGGTTTGAATTTTTTTTGTTGTTGTTATTTAATTCATTGTGCACCACTATAATTGACCATTAAGGAATTTAAATTATTTCCCTTCCTTTCCAGGTCTTGAGAAGATGACATTCCAGCTTAATTCTTGAGAATTTCGATGCTAAATCCTTAAGAGGCTTTTTGTTTGTGGTATTAGTTGTTTATAAGAATCCTTTACCTTGATAGTCACTGTGCTCAGTTCCAGTATAACTTGCTACTGTTAACTAGGGTTTTTCTTTAATTGTATGCATATATGACGATTATTGCCAGCAATCCTTACCCTAGAAAAATGTGTAGCTTAACAATAGAGTTAATAATAAAGTTTGCATCTGATGTTAAAACTGACTTAAAGTAGTCTAGTGAATTCTTGATTGATGAGGAAAGAAGAAAATCCTCTTCATTTGCTCATTTGAAGAGAAACCCTATTTTGCTGGTTTCGGCTGTTCAGAGGTCTTATGCCTAATTTCAAAGACAGCTTGATTTTGAAATCAACTTTGACAAGCTAAGATTCTGAAAAATAATACTGCTGTGGCTTCTTGGCTTTGGCATCGTTGTCAGTGATTCACAGAGCACTTCACAGGCTAAGGAGCAGCATTGGTGGAGGCAGGGGAAGTAATTCTTTTATTCTGCTCTCAACGGATGGATGAGTACGGAAAGAGAGAAATGCTCTTCATTAATTGCTCCTTCACAGAGCGTTCATGATCCCTGGTTCATGACAGAAATAAGACAGGGATTTTTGCAATGTGTGATCCCACTGTGAGTTTCAGGAAGAACGTGAAAGGAAAAGTTCTCTGTGATGGCTTTTCCTTATGCTGTTCCAACATCCAAATTCTCCCTACCTCCATCTGACTTTTCCACAGTCTTCGGAAGAATCCCAGCCCTTCAGTTATCTACAAGCTATATGGAAAGTGGCTGCACATACTCTGTGTAATGCACAAAACTCAGATCTCCTCATTGTGATACTGTAAATATATTCCCTCTGATTTCCTTTCCTGTGGGTGTTGGTAGATCTCCATAGAGTGTTGCAATCGGGAGCAATCAAATGTCTGGGTGGATTGCAGTACCATTTAAAAGATAAATTAAACTGTTACCTGTAATTCCTCAAACCTACATTGCTGTGTTTCAGGTTTTTCTCACCAACAGTGAGGAAGCAAAATCTATGGAAAGATTAATACACGAGTTCTAAAAATTTATTTTAGCTCTGATACATACATGCAGCAAAAATGCAGGTCAAAGGTTTTACATCGGGTATTGATAATGCCTGATAGCACTGCATCATCTGAGTTCCTTTACATGGGGTGGGACTCTTGGAGGGAGAAGTTGTGAACTGAAGATGAAGTAAAGTATGGTCTTCCACTTTGGAAACTTTGCATTTCCGGAGTGGCAGGAAAAAGCTCCAAATGATCTTTCCACTAAAACCAGAAGGCCAGGAAACTCAAAGGAATTTGTAGTTCAGCATCAGGTCCCAGACTGGTACAAAGAGTTGTAACTGTTGCTCTCATTTGAGAAGCACAACCTTGCTTTTGCAAAAGCAGAGGCTGATGCCCATATATAACTGATTTCAAGTGGGAGCACAATGCCTACGTGGCTACAGAGGACAGGGGGTTGAAGTTAAAAGTCTCTTTGTGGGGCTTTGCCAGCACTGTTCTCCATGAAATGCACAGGGTTATGTTGTGCTGTCATATCACAGCAGATTGTGGCTCTGGTGGAGTTCAGAGGTCTTGCTATGTGTCTTAACACAAATGTAACTCCCAAATCCAAACCTCTCACTTTAGGTTTGAGTTGAATATTTATTCCTATAAATATTCAAGGAAATTATGGAACTCATAATGATTTAATTTCTTGTGCAAATTTTTTATCTGATATGGGTGTATTGGACACTCCCTTTCAACTCCACTTCCAACAAATACTGAAAATCCTTTGTCCAAATGTCTACTTTACTAATCTAGAAAATTCTTAAGTAAGAGATTTTTCTTAAGTCTGCTGTTAGAGAAGGGAAACTTCTGTGTCTGAGGAAAGGCACTGAAGTCTTCCTCCCCATTTTTTTCCTGAATTCCTGGTTTTGAATATTAACTTCATGCCTTTGATGGCAATTTTGCTTGTATTTTCCAGTTTCTTTTCCAATTTAAAAAGAGTCATGGTGTGTTAGCTGAAGTCTGCTATTTGTCAGTAAGCATTTTCTGACTGTGTTTGGGAAAGGGGGAGGGATGAGAAGAGGCAGAAGTGACTGCCTTGTCTCTGTCAGGCTGGTGCAGGCAGGGAAGCCCAGTGTGCCAGGACGTTCAGCACTGAATCCCTTGGCTTTGTTTCTGTGCGACTGTTGTGATTCATTTCAGTGGGCTAACTCACATATATTGTTGCAACAAAAACAACCCTGGAAATTTTTTCAGTCCAGAGGCATAAATGTAACTATGTAATCTAAACAGAAAAAAAAAAAAAAAGAAGAAGAAAAGAGAATAACTATGTAAGTATTTTTTTTTCTGTTTGTCCTTTTCCTGATTCTGATGAGTTGTTTTTTAAAGTTGTGGTTTGGAAAAAGGAAGGTACAGATTTAGGAGTATTCATGTGCAGTATCTGTCTTCCGTCAATGTTTGGATCAATTAAAGATAGACAAGACAATAATTTGTTTTCCAGAAAAAATTATGCTTGCAAGGAAAAGAAGTTGTCATAGTGAGTCACAAAGGTGAGCTTTGCCTGAGTTCAGAGAAATTATATAAAACCTTAGCCTAATATCCTACCTCTCCCAAAACCAATTTTTATTTCAACGAGGGAGCCTTCAGTTTTGGAAAAACATGTTAAAAACCAAAAAAAATCAACAAAGTTTAGGCAACTCAAATGATCCTTTATTAGAAACATCTTGCCTCTTCTAAAGGGAAGCAAAGTACCCTCTAAACATTTTAATTATGAACATGCAGATCTTCAGTCTTGCTGGGACTTTGTTTTCTCCTTCCCTCAGATCAGAGCCACTCCTCTGCTGGAGGGTGCTGGACTGAAGGGCACTTTCTGTCAAGGCAGGTACTTCTGCCTGCTGCTGGTGTGAGCTGTAGGCAGCATTACACTGATCTCTCAGGATGGCCCAGGTGTGTGGCCACTGCTCAAAGTGGAGGTGGTGGCTCTTGTATGGTGGTTCCAGCTGGTGGTTCCAGCACAGGCAGCTGTTGCATTGCAGCTCCTGACATCCAGAGACTCTCAGACTGGCACAGCACAGCTAAGGGTGAGATATGTCCTGTGAGGAGATGAGCATAAAGGGAGCACAGGGTGTTAAAAATAAAGCTGGTGAAGTTGCAAAATAATTTTACCTCCCTTGCTTATCTTTCAATAATTATTTTCTCCCAGGAAGCAGTCCTCAGTTAGATTTGCAGATGTTCATTTGCTATGGGTACCCTCCAAAGATAAACATCGAACTGGATCTATGAAAGATATGCGGTTTATGAAGGATGCACTGCACTTGCTGGGAGAACCTTCTTGGAGTACCCTAAACAGGAAAATATCCCTATTTTTATTTAAGAACACATCTCAGTAATAAATGCTTTGTAACTTCATTCCTTTCCCTCATTTTTCTTCTTGTTAGTAGCTTCAGGGGAGAAAGTAAAGAAAACTGTTATAGATAGCTATGGGACAATTTAATGAAAATTCACAGAGTGACATTCCAGTAATATATCATAAAAAACTTGTCTACCAGTGCTTGTGGGATTTTATCCAATAATTTCCATTCATTGTAGTTCACTAGTGTCTCTGATGTTGCGCTGCTGAATAATAGCTTTGATTCTGTACTTTCTATTTTGGGATTTCAACCAAGACACTTGAGTGCATATTCTGGTTACAGGCAGATCTGATATTTGTGGTTTTTACATCCACCCTCAATATTTGTTAGTTTTTTCAGTGCAGTGCTTAGTTCTCCATTGCTATACTGGGTGTTCTTTTTCTTTTTCTTTTTCTTTTTCTTTTTCTTTTTCTTTTTCTTTTTCTTTTTCTTTTTCTTTTTCTTTTTCTTTTTCTTTTTCTTTTTCTTTTTCTTTTTCTTTTTCTTTTTCATAGTGTGGAAAAAACTTGCATTTCAGCTTCCCACATTAAGGGCCTTGAAATCAATAGATCAAAGCCAGAGCAGACTTGTTGGAAGTGGTGCAATCTCAAACTGTGTTGAAAGCTTTTATTTTCTGCCTTTTTCCTGTCTCTTGGTATCTCCCAAGAGGAGGAAGACCATAATGGGGGGTCTCTGTGTAGGGAAAGGGGAGTATCCCATCACTGCATGTTTGGGGTACAGGGCTATGTGACTAGAAGGTGCTGATTTTCAGAAGCAGTGGTGGGGGCAGGCTTTGCACAGGACAAGGAGCTCCAATATGAAGCATCAAAGCAACAGTTTCCCATGGCTTGCCCTGGGCTCTAGTACACCCAGGAAATAGGTGCTGTTGGAAAAAGTGCTCGTGGAGAAAGGGCTGTCAGTGTTAACTATGAGCAGAGAACATTTTCCAGTGCATGCAACTTCAACCAGGCTGAAGTTTTCTTTCAGGATTGAGAGGGAAAACATAAGCATCCTGTACACAAAAACGTATGAAGAGAGCAAAACATAAGCTCCTATTTTTGTGTTTCGTGGGGAGGGAGAGTGCTTTAAACTTAGAACTGCAACAGCATGAAAGCTGTAAATGGTTGGTGAAGCAGATGTGATAGAGTCAACAAAGTTGAGATGCTTCCACATGTCAAAAACTCTTGCTGGTACTCTATTGAGGATAAGCTTTTATTTCTTTAACAAAAAGTAAGTTAGAGAAATGGCCCTTCTACAATGTAGAAAGCTGCTGGCAAGGGCAGAAGGTCACTTCAAATGTGCACACTTGTGTCTTTTGTTGTCCAGAGGTGTATCATAGCAGAATTCCTCAGGACAATGGCATGAGATGAAAAGAGCTGCTGTCTGACAATTCTTCCACAACTAATTGCCTTTATGGGTTGCCATGACAATGTCTTGTGAACGACTGAGCTTGAAGCCACGTGTGTTGACCTGTGCACTTGTCCTACTCCTCAGAGCCATGATTTCTTCCTGCCAGCAGTCTAACGAGGCTGTTGGACGGAAAGAGCACGTTTGGGAATTTCTAGAGTGTGGTAACCATAGCTCTTTCACTCCAGTGCAGTGACAGAATATTTGGACTAATACAAATCAGGAGAATTACAACTTTGTTCTTACTAGTAAAGCAAAATGCCTTTTTCTTGCTCATTAACAGCCCATCTAACTTAAAATATGGCTTTTGACTGAAGGGCTTTGGACCATTTTACTTGGTGCTTGTGCGGACAACGTTGGGGGGATTTTTTGTCTGTAAACGACTGCCCAGTAATCCGTCTATTAATGCACAGAAATATGGGTGCCAAAAGGAACTCACCTGATGCATTTGTCACATGGATTCTGCCAGCTCTCTGCATCCTATATGCCTTAAGGGCTTAAAATATCTTTATATAGGATAATGGTTATTGCGAGCTTACTTGAGTAATTTATATGCAGTTGGTCACCCATGCCCCTTGTATCTTCGTATCCTGGTGCATATAACTTCTCAACTTGTGCAGAAATAAAGAAATTTAAGAAATTTAGTTGAGAAAAGGGAAGAAATGAGAAGTAGCAGAGTTCGGATAAAGAGCTTCAAGAGAACACACCCTGTAACAGGCACTTTAGAAAATATAACCTAGATCAGGCATGTCTAATCCACTGTAAAATCTCCATTTCCCTGGAAAGTCCTGGTTGGAGTGGGGATCTCAGGCCCTGATCATGTTGCAGGCAAGATGTAGCTCTTTCTACTGGAAATATTTGATAGCAGTTCTGACTAGAGTGAGTTGCTCAGCAGGGCTTAATAGAGATTCTGTGGTACATTGTTTCTGTGAAGTTGTTTCTTCAACAGTTCTGTGCTAGCATTTAGTATTCCCTTCTATCACAGTAGAAAGTGAGAAGCATGAGTACAGACACATACCAATTTGCCAGATCATCTCTTCAGAATACACTTGGACTCAACTCTCAAATTTATTCCAAATTTACCCTGCTGTTTTTGTGAAGAGAATAGTTGCTTCTTTCCTTTACTGCTTCTGTCTTTGTCCTGCACAAAACCCATTTTTAAGACAGACGGTGGTGGAGGCAGATTTTAGTTAAACTGTGGTGTGAGCTTCTGCCTGTGCTTTGAGGTTGGGCTGAACATATTGCTTTCCAGCTCTAGGCAGTTGTTCCTCTGGTTGACTTGAAAAGCATTTCATCCTGACAGCTGTTTTGCTGACATTATTCCCAGTTAGTTATTCATTGGGATTAAGGGCTTTCTGCAGCCAGAACCTTTTGCTGGGAGTGTGCTGTCATTTGGCAGACCATTAAATCAGTAATTCTACAGCACTTAAAAATTGTAATTTGCCCTACATCCTTCATATCTGGAGTTCCAGCTCAATTGCCCTTTGGGCAAAGAGTAAAAATTTACTACAAGTACCCTCATTTTTCTACCTGTTCCCCTTCCCCACAGTATTTTCAAGCCAAAACCTTAAGAGCCAGATTTTGGTAAGAGTTGCTTTTCCTTGAGGTAGCACAGGTACCATATGTGGGCTTGAGACTCTGTATACAACTGTTCCTTGAACACTGAGTGAAATCCGTAAGCAACAAGAAGGTCACTCAGCATTCGTTTCCAGATTTGGTCCCATGGATGGCATGATCCTGGGAAGAGAGTGCTTGTAATGGTGGTGATGAGGACACTGGTGCTACCTCCTTCTGCCAGTGCTGGTGGTACAGGTGGTGTCCCTCTACCCTGTCGTTCTCATCTCTCAAGGAGGTGGCAACAGTGGTTCTTGCCAGCACCGTTGGGCTGGGTGTAGCTAGAGGAGAGGGCTTTCTGGTTTGGGGGTACTTGGTGCTTGAATTACCATTTTTTTTCATTTCTCTGCTGCTCTGCAGTCACCTGATAGTAACTTGTCTTATGCTTTGGGAGTTGCAGTTTTAAGCTAATGTGTAAGCATTCCTCCTGTAATTAAAATCGAGGATCAGTTCTCTTTTGGATCTGTAGCTTAGTTTATCCTGGAACTGGTCCAGGCTGGATGGAGAAGCTGTTTCCCTCTGCAGGCTGCTTCACTGCTGCTAAGCAGGTAAAACAAAGAACTCTGATTGGGTTGCGTGCTCTCAGAACATCTGTTTCTTTACTAATATGTTTCTTACTGGCCTTGGATCTATTGCAAAATGAAGAAATGTTAAGCCTATGTGTTACTCTCTCATGGTCTGCATCCAATTTCAGCTCTAGTGCCACCTACTCACATGTTGTAGCTATAATGTTTGGTGTAATTCTAGAAAGAATCGTGACAACCCCTTAATTTTTATCATATCAATACCTTTTCCCTTGGCTCATCTTATTTATCTGCTACCAGAGGGCACTGAATGAATTTGGTATGCTTCTGGTGAGAGCACTCTTGTGGGCTAACCATGAGCATGAAAGGAGAAAAAAAAAGGTGTTTTTCATTATTAAAAAGAACAGTCTTGAATAAAAGGGGAAAAGGACTGATGTCCCTTTCAACTGAAGATAAATTGCCAACATTCTGTTCAGCTGATGTGTGTTATATTTTTAGACTTAACTGACTTTGGTTTAAGACACTACTAGTTTCAAATACCCCCCAAATTATATTTGAAATTATTTGGAAAAGCAGGTGTGTTCATGATTATGAACTGGCACAACAGAATTCTCTCGCTGGAACGACACAATAGTGTTAAATAGTACTGAAAAAGTATAAAATTCCTTATATCATGTCTGTAATCAGAAGGTTCATCTTAAAACTCAAGACTGTGAAAAATGACCTGCTTACTTGAATGTCATCAGCAGAAAGATTTACTAGATAAGTACTGAGAAATACCTTTTTTTCTGAAATAACAGAATTAATCTATATATCCATCTTTCTCTCAAAGACCAAATAATTTAAATCCCATTCCTTCTTTGTGTACTGTCTTGTACTTTGTTATCCCAAGGATAGGTTTAGGGCCACACTGCAGACCAAGCAGGTGATCCAGCTAAGCTTGTTGGGAGTGGAACAGAACTTTCTGGGCCTTTGTTGTTTTTGCAATTGAAGTAAAAACTGCCAGTCCTGCCCTACAAAGCCAAAGCTCGTTGGTGCCCAAAAGCCCATCAGCTGGCTTCCATCTTCATTTTTATAAAGCAGCCTACAGAGATTCCTATGTAGTAATTGTACTACAAATACTGCTTGGAATTTGATAGCCTTTGAAAGTGGCCCAGTCTGGAGTTGAGATTGTAGCTCAAGATGATCTCGTTATTTAGTTCCTGGTTGGGAGATTTCATAATTGTGTGTCTTGAAAGACCGTATTTTGTGTATTTTCACCCTTGGTGATAGTGTCTCATTTCCTTATTGAGTCCAGATGTTTACTGGTTTTGTTCTCTAGCACTCTGATTTTAGGGTAAGTTTTGTAACTTTATATAGGGTGAGTCCTTCTGGTTTTTTGGTAGTTGTTGTTACCATAAGATAATATACCTAAATTTTTACAGGAGACTTATAATTTTGCATTAGAAATTTAATGTGCTAAGAGTAGCTTGGCATTAGTCAGTTTGCTGTCTTTTGTTGTGGCTTCAAGTTAGGGCAGCAGAAGTAAATTTAATCATCCAAATGGGAAACAAAATTATTTGCATTTTAAGTACATTAATGATTTTTTAAAAATCCATTATGATAGCTTCTAATACCACAGAAGTCAGTTGGTACAGTATTGCAGAGGGCTGAGGAAGGCTCTGTGCATTCCTCCAAGAATACCTTACTTTCTACCACCAATAGAGCTTTCATGTACAAAGTACCAGAAAATCCAGCTTCACACTCCCATGAACAGCAGAGCTTGTAAGAAGACAAGTGAATACTAATGCAAATGATGGTTTCCTGTATATGTAGGATATTTGTGGGCTAATGCCGGAGGTTTAGCCTCCACCAAAGCACAGGAAAACTGTTTGACTGCAGGAGAGCACAAAAAACCTTCTTCTACTGGGCTTTTAAAAATTTTTCTTACTACTACTTTTCATTTGAACGTATACTTTGTCTGACTGTTCAGTCTTTTGGCACTTCACCTCCCGACAGCTCCTGGCACTTCAGCATTTGTTAGACTGAATTGCATGCACAAACTTAAAAATGTTAAATTATCAAGAGGTGTGCTGTATTCTCCTTGGGAAAATAGATAGGCAGGTTTTTACTCTCCTCATATGGTACCCAGCATCTCAGAGCCTGATCTCGCCTAAGACTCCTAAATGCAAGTGAAATAAGAATTATCTGAGTAATATGTTTCTGTCTTCAGTCTTGGAGAACGTGATGAAATTTGCAAGGTCAGGCTTGCTAAAATAACACAATAGTGTTGTCTCTGCAAGCTCAGTTCTCCTTCATGGGCATGCATATTAAATACGTGGTCACTGCTGTGTTTCTTCTGAGTATCTCTTTAGTGCACAGAATGAATAGCGCAGCTCTCAATGAACAGCTATTCAGTGTTTCATTTTCTCCTCACTGTTCAACATGCAGTCCTATGCCATGTTCTTTGTGTGCAGTTCAAACCAAATTCCGAGGAGGGAATTTTTTTCTCAGACTTTTGTGGTGCTCACCACTAAAGTATCTTTGCAAAAAAGTTCTGTGCAAACATGAACCTTATTTCATGCCTTCACTGTGAGTACCAGAATTGTGGTACAGAGAAATTGATTCAAGACTGTATGTTAATTTGAGACTCTTAAGACTTTGTTTTCTTTGCCATGTACTTAGCATTCCGTAGCATTGTAGAGGCACAGCTATGGCTCTCTTCAGTGTGCTGGGATGCCAGGCACTCATAGCCAATGAGCAATGTGTGACTGGTAATCAGCTATCAAATCCTGGTACCACTGATTGGACTGGTGACACCACTGAGTACAGTGGGATAAGCCAGGACAGTATTCAGATCTCAGATCATGCATGTAGCTGGCTGAAGTATAAGATCATCTCTTCAACTCCCTGCAATTCTTTCCTGCTTTTGCTGCTTACATACAAATGTAATAAATTTGTCTTGTTTTAATACCAGTTCTTTATTCTTATTCATTCTCAGGCAGTTTCCTTTCTCCTGTCTTCTCACTTCCCTCATTCTCATACCTCACTAGACTGTGTGCTTTAAAGTTAGCACCAGCCTAAGTGAGGGAGCAGTGTGGTGGGTGCTGTTGAATCCCAAGGTTTGGGACTGTTGTAACAGGGAACTAGTGGGGCTGAAACACCCCTAGCTAGGAAACCTTTTTTTATTCTATCAGGATACAGTCCTAGTGACTTATTTCCCTTGCTAATAGATGATAAACTGCTGTAATTATAAATACTTTTCTGACTAGCCTTGCAGATCTTCTATCTTCACCTCCCTGGATAAAGACAATTAAAGAGCTTGTCCAGCACAAATTTTCTGGCTTGCTATGTACATTTCAACTGGAATATAACATTTTTCATGCTTATGACCACTTTTTGGAAATAAGAAGTCATGATGAATTAGTAGTTCATATATTAGGAGTTTTGAAATGACATATAGTAGGAGAGAGGACTGGGGAGGCCAGTCCATAACATCTGTCCTACTGTGTAACATCATCTGTTCCTTGGTATTCAGGTTGTCTGAATTTCTGGCTGAAATGCAACATGTGAAGGTTATTAGATGAAAATTTTTCTGTCACAAAGGCTGAGGAAGCTTATTTTGACATTTTGTCTTTGTAGTGAATCTCCTTGCTATCGCTATGCTTTTCTAAATCTGCTTTATCTCAGTAACATCGTAGGCCATTAGAATTAAAAGTCAAACTGAAATGATTCATTTTATACCCACTATGCCCATTATTACCATATAATAGTATTCATTTGGAACTCTCTGGCACCTAAAATGTCTCTCTTGTGGCAGATTTAAAGTAGGGATCTTTATTTTTAAGTTTTAAAATCTAAAAGTTTTGTTTTCCTATTTTGATCAAGCTATGAGGTGTAAAAACTGCCTAAGGCTGTTTTGTACATTTATAGATAGATGCATGTAATTTTTTATAGTGGTTAAAGGAGAAATTAATTAATTTCTCTGTAATAATGGGGACTGCACTATAATAAAGAATCCATAATAAATTTGGCTAGGAACCATAATAAATTTGACTTAATCTTGGTGATCAAGAAATCAATTAGGTGGCATAGAAGTAGGATGATTTAGAGTCTAAGTGGTATGTCTGGTATAAGCCACAATACAATAATGTTTTCAGCTTAATGTGTTAAATGTTCATAGGTAGTGGGTATTTGGCAAAATAAAGGATCCCTAAAGGAATATCGTGCAAAATAATCCAAACAACTCTAGTTGGCTGTTTTGCTTTTCTGACCCTATAGGGCTTCTTTGGGCATGTACGAGTCTTGTTACAACCCAGAAGGGTCAATGCAGTTGTAGGGACAGCACTGTCTCAACATACAACCCTTCAGTTGAAAAATATGCCAACTATTTTTGAGGCCAACTATCAATAAGCTCAGGTCCTACTAGCTGGTGATTCTTCATGAAACTGTGAGACTTAAAGAGAAAGTGTGTGCACACAGGCACACCAACCATGCAGTTAAAGTCATGTCATGTTTCTCTGTAGGTTGGAAGGCTCCAGGGACAGCAAAGTGATGGTACCACATTCAGGTAGAAGGGAAATTTCTGGCTCATCTTGGTGAATCACTTATGCCTTGGAGACCCTTCAGGTTTTGAAAAAAATTTTCTATTTGCAAAGGACATGGTGACCCTTTAAATGTTATAATAAAAGCTTGACGTTTGTGTCTGGTTTTGTGCTGTCACTGTAACGTGAGGTGGTTTATCTCATATAAAAGCTCCAGGGAATCCAAAAGCTATATATGTAAGTTAAGATTTAGGATGCCATATTTAAGCCTCCTATTACCATTTTTACAAGATAAGTGTTGATCTGAAAGGAAACTTTATCTGTCTTTGAAGCACAGGGTCTACATCATACAACTCTCTTTTGGTGTGTTGGCATGAAATCATCTCTCAGAACAATAGTTACACTATGACAGTGGGTAGAAGTGGAGGATAGGCTCCCAAATGGGGACACAGGTAAGCAGAATAAAAGTTTTGGCTGGAACCCTGGGAAAATGCTTGCAGCTAGTGTCTCTTGTGGAAAAAGAGAAGAAACTTGAGATTTTAGCACAAGGTAGCTTTGTGCAGGTTTCTGTTGATGGCAAAGAGAATGTGGAAAGTTGCGTGGCAGACACTTGATAACCAGGCACCAAGAAAAATGCCTTATGATGTTAAATCCTGTAGGTCCAGGTGGCTTCTGAAAAACTGAAAATATACCCTTTTCCCCAAAGTAGCTGACCTTGAAGTAATGATAGAAGCTGGCAGAATGGATGCAAAAGAGGATTTTTGAAGCTGAAGTGTGCCTGTTGCACTAATTTGATCCAGACATTATCTTGTGGGTGTCTAGATAAAGCCCGAAATAAAGTAAAGAAGGTACTTATTTCCTGCTGGCAAGAGTGTGATCATTGTATCTGGAGCTTGTTTGTTTTTCCTATTCCTTAATTATGTGTGAGCGCCATCAGTTTGCTGTCTTTGAAAATCAGGCTGTGTATTCTGCAAAGGGTGGAAGTGGGCAGCTGGCTAACTCCCCAAGTGCTTTCTTGGGTGCCCTTGCAGAAAGCCTTATGGAAGACGGCCACAATTTACCATCTAAGTTACTCTAAAACTTGAGGGTTGAGGTTTTGGGCAGTGGGATATGTTTTTGCAGACTCATTCATAGATTTTTCCTTTGATTTCTCTGAATAGGGTCTCTCAGCATTTGCCTGAGAGTCTTATGACTCTTATAAGTCCTGCTGAGGTTTGGTTTAATGTGGTATTAGGACAACATCAAGCATTTTGAGTAAAAATCTGTGTTTTATTGATACTCAGTTCACTCATTAGATGCTACTGAGAACCCAAATTCTGAAAACAAACATTAATTGGGGAGGAAATAAACAAGCAGACATATACACATGAAAAAAAAAGATTTGCTGTGGGGAAAGAAAACAAACAAAACTTGTAATAAGAGAATAAAGACTTTTTAGTTAGAAAAGACTGTTCTGTCAAGGCAGGAGAGATGTAACAAAGTTTCTAAAATGTAATAAGTAGTAGAAGTACAGTAGTTGTGCAGAAGAAATTGTTATACAAACACTTGTCTTAGGGAAAAAAGCTTGATGTTACTATGAAAGAGCTGATCGTGTATATTATTAATTAACAGATATCTGAACATTTATACTATTGATTATCCAGGTTCACGTTATTCTAATCTGACAGTGAAAATATTACAAAAACTATATACACTTTCAAGAAATGTTTTCAATTATACCACAACTAGAAACTGTGCATCATTCATACGTTGCAATTTGCTAAGAAACTCTTAGTGATAGATTTGAGTAAACAAAGTTGATTCAGAACTTTGTAATATCTTACAACCTCTTAAAGAACTTAATGGGTTTTTTCCCAGTACTTAAGTAAAGGCAGTGAATGAAAATTCTAAAGCTAGAATTTTTCTTAATTGGCTTTGTCAAGAACTAGATTGTTGTCTCACATGAACTGAATATCTGAGCTTTATGTAAACTATTCACTTGGCATATTAATTTTTGACTGGGCAAGATGGTGTTGAAGTTTAAATTTATTCTGTAAATTCAGTTCCTGTGGAGATTATTGTGACTGCCAGCACGAGGAGCATCACCATCTCTATTTCAGGGGAAAATGAATTTCAGCATAACAATGTTATGACAAACTGAGTTGAAGTTCGTTTTAGAACTGTTCACATGCATTTATGAGTCAAGGCAGGATGACACACAGGGACCGAGGTAGAATTTTGATTGTCGGTCTTCAGCTGGGTTTTATTCCATCTAGCCATGTATACAGTGTTGAATATATGTAGGTGCAGGACACCTGCCCATTTCATCCCTCCCCCTTAGATTCAGTTAAGGGCTTGCAGTTACAGGAATGAAGAGGGTGACCAGCTTCACACAGCTGGAGGCAGCTCGTGTCACCTGATGTAGGCTGGCCCTCAGCTCTAGCCAAAAGACCACCTGTCTCTCTGAGGGCTGACCTCAGAGATGGCCTTTGCTATGAGGTGAGGCTGTCTGAGCACAGCCAGCATCCTTTTCCATTGCACTTGGCTGGCATCCTGGAAAACAGCCTGTTTATGGATTTTCTTTTTTAACTCTCTGTAGCAGAGATCTCCTCATCATTGCTGAACCTGGGAACATGCTTAGCTTCTAATGGGGGCATCTGCCAGATTTCTGACCTAACTTGGCTTTCAAAAGGCCCCCAGGTGCTGTTGTTGCATAGCACATTTAAAAGCCTTGATGCTTCATTAGGGCTAAGGATATCTGTTGAGTGCAGCTCTTCCAACCAAGCCACTGAGCCCCTGTGGCAGTATTTCCCTGCTTCTATGCTGTGAGTTTCTTGGGCTTACAACTGTGACCCCTGAAACTGTTATTAGGCAGGTTCCTCTGGGAGGTAATTTTCTCTGGTGTGAGAATCACCCCTCTTTCCCACCCTTTCCTTATCTCTTGCTTTGTAGATTTTAGCTCATAGTAGAGGGGAAACAGGACCTAGTGTACAGCTAAGTAGGTGAGTCCTTTAATTCCTGGTAGCTGTTACCCCATGGTGTATGTATACAGAATCTAACCAGATAATCAGTATGAAATACTTGTGCCTAGTTGACATTGTCCAAACAGCACTCATAGCATCATATATGGGAACAGCTGTACTTCTCCAGCATTCTGTGTAAAATCTGCCTCTAGGGCAGGCACACAGGTAAATGGGTATTGTCTGCAGCTGGACATAGGAATGCGCCTTTTGAACTAGGGCATCTGAGGTGAGACCGGGTATTGTTAGCCAGCTATGGTGCCCAGAAAATGCTCTGTAATAAATGGGGACATTTGCATGCTTGCAGAGAAGAGCCTGGCTTGTCAGTTTGGTGACAAGCCTCATCCAGCTGTATCACTGAGGCAGCTCAATGGGGAATACTCTGGAAGGGGAAGGCTATATCAAGAGCACAGCTTGAGTGACGCCTGTGGCCATCTTCAAGCATGCCATTCCTTTTCTAAAACATACACTGAAACCAAATATCCTGTTATGTCCAACTGTTCCTGGAATTCCCTCCTCCTCCTCCCTCTCCACCCAGATCCTGATTCTTTCCCTCCTCTTCTGTCTCATCCAAATGGTTTGCTGGCCTCAAAAAAGACCTGGTGTCAGCCACTCTTTCTGGCTGTTGTGTTCCACTGTGGGGAATTGTGGAGAGTTCTTTTAAAAATGGTTGGTCAGGAACGAAATTAAGCCAAACGAGGCAAATGTTGTATCTGAAAAACCGTTTATTGGTAACAAAAAGGAGAAGGAGAAAGAGTTGCCCAAATGAAAGAGGGCTAGAAGAGACAGAAAAGAAGAAATGAAAATGGAAAAGGAATGGGGGAGATGAGAGAGAGAGGACAGAGTGAAAAAGAGGGCGTTACCACCAGCGAGTCAGGGCAGTGCTGTCGGTGTCCAGGTGGCGGGGATGTGCGCGCTGCCTGCCTGTGGCCGGGCTGGGTTTTGGCGAGCCTGCGCGGCTCCCAGAGGGGCGCGGCTCCAGTGGCGACGGCACCGGACACGCGGTGAGTGGGCGCTCGGACGGGAGGACCAGGGCCCTGGACAGGGTTGTGGCAACCGGCTGGATCGGGGCGGCGGGGTTGGAAGCAGGCAGCCTAGGCAAGGATGCGGGGCGAAGCGGCAGGGCGGCGGTCAGGGGCACAGGGAGGCAGGACAGGTGCGAGGGCGAACCAGCGAGGGCAGGAGAGCCAGAAGGCCGGCTGGGACCAGGCCAAAGCAGGGAAGCAAGCAGGAGCAGTGAGCAATAGCAAGGCCCAGCGAGCCGTCACGCAGTCATTTTTTATACCCCCCGGCCCCTCCCAAAGCCTGCCCACTGACAGGGAACCATTGGTCCAGTCCGACCTTTCTTTGCTGTCCATTGGTGGAGACCTTTTCACGACCTGATTGCAGAAGCACCCCCCCAGTATCTCCTACTGCCTGCCTCATGGGAGGTGTTGCCAGGCAAAGTCCTCCCAGAGACAGGGCTTTTAGTTGCCTCCTGCACGTGGCAGACGTGCACCCCTCCTCCACATGCCTCTGACAACAACCATTGTTGAGGCATAACAAAACTGAATTGGCTCCTCACACTGGCCATGAGACTTGCAGTGTTTCCCCTCTGTTTTTAAGTGCTGACCACACTCTGCCATCAGAATCGATGCTACAGAGTTGGCTTGTTCTCTTAGGTACTTTTTTAGCCCAGCCAAAACCCATCGTAGAGATGGGCTGATCCACTCAAATGCTAAGCAGGCCCTGCAACACTCTCTAGGCAGGGCTTTATCCTTGAAGAAGGGTCAACTGGAAATGTAATAGGTCAAAATACACCAGAATGTGTATTTAAGGCCTGATTCCATTGCAGCTGATATTTGGTTTGATTGTTTCCCCTGCTGTAATGTCATCCATCAAGGAGGGAACATGGTGGACAGGACTACTGACCAAGTTTCTGGGTTTCCCAGAGGCAATGGGCTCAAAGAAAGGGCACATAAACTTATATTTTTTATGTGTTTTTGTGTTTAAGTTAAGCCAGAAAAATGTTGTGTCCTTGATGTTCTCAGAGCTGTGAGGTGGAGGCTGTGCTGCAGTGGCAGTCTGGTTAAAAGGAGAGTGGCTGCTCTCAAATGAGCTGTCAGGTGCTGCTTCAGTCCAGCCTCTCAGTGCCTGAGGTTCACTTCAGATCACAGCTGTGGTGCTCAGCTCTGTGCAGGGCTCCTGGGGCCAGAAGTGGGCTCTCAGGATTTTCCTGTTTAGTTCAAAGATGAGAAAAAATTAGTTGTGTGGGAAAAATAAAACCCAAACCCAGAACTTAAAGGACTGTAGGATGATAATTGAGATACACAGATTTTAAGGAAAATATAGTTTGAAAACTACAGCTTTGTCTTCACAAAACAACCCATGTTCTTTCAGGGAAGGTAAAGACGTCTCTATCCTTCTCTCATGCACATCAGTAACTTAGAGGTGATGTAGATTCAGGGAATCAAATGTTGCAATGAAGTGAGCTCCTGTAATGGGCTCAAGAGACACTCTACCGGGTCAGAGCATTCTGGAATTCTTGGGTTTTGTCTTGTATTTTTCTACATTTTTTTAATCAGCACCCTCCCCTCCCCATCCCTTCTGGAAGCTGTATTGTATGTGGCTTTTTCAAGTTGTGTTTGCATGTGGCTTTGTGTTCCTTTTTTTTTTCTTCTTCTCCTTTCATTTTCCCCCCTTCGAGGGGCAGTTATGAAATTCGTGACATTTCTGGGCATTCTTATTTGCAGTTGATGTGTGCGATTCATTTTCATCACTGAATGGCAAAGAAGAAGGATAGGTTAGTGCTCCTGTAGCAGTCTGCCTAAATTTACTGAAAAAACCCCAAGCTTTGCTTGTCTTTGAATTTCTATGCGTGAAATAAGGGTATCTCAAATCTCTGACGCTTGCTGGCATACATAGTTATGTTCACTAAACTATTTTGTCAGTGCCAGGGAGGGCAGCTGAGGTAGTCCTGCCTTGTGCCAAGTCCAATGATGTGCTCTTGTGACATTGCTTACAGCTGCTAGGCTGAACTGTCTCAATTAGTTGTGGAATTAATCTGGTAGCAAAGGGTATTGTTTATATTTTACCAGGGAGGTCTTCAGAATAGTTCAGGTCTCAACTCTGTTGTTTTGAGGTTTTTTTTCTGTCCTCTATCCTTAAGCTTTTGCAACAAGTCTAAATAGCTGCTTCTTTTCGGACAGATTTAGCAACTGCTATCATGTTGCTTGTAGCTTGTGGCATGCAGTAGAACTGGGAACAAATGGCTGCACAATGATATATTTGATACCATTTGATCTACGGAATGCTACACTCCACCCCCATCCCCCAAGTTTTTTCTCTGTTTTTCAACCCCCTCACTCCTATGGACCTGTCTAATGGTTTAATATTCTGCCAGTTCCTGACACAACAAAATCATGCACATACTGTACTGGAAGACTGAGATAGCAAAAGTTTCCTCTTTGCAGAACATAATGCTAAAGTCTTTATTACCAAAAAAAGAAAAAATCAAATCCTTCATAAATTCAAAAAGTCTGGCAGTAAATCAGATTTTTGGAGCTAAGCGGCATTTTTAGTTAGCATGTGTGTTGAGCCTGTGATGTGAAAAAGCTCTCTTAACCTGCAGTTACTTAAACCTTCCTGCGCTCTCCTGGCTTGCTTTCTTGTGGGATGTTGAAAGCTTTCATTGCTATGCAGTTTTTCTCTCTGTGGCTGATGCTGTGATCCTTTTGCTTTCTAACTCCTGTTACTTAAGCAAGGGGGAAATAAAAGCTCTTGTTCACAGATTACTGACCCAAAGCATTATTTTTTTCTTTACTGTTCAGTATTAGCAATTATTGGAAGAGTGCTTCTAACTTACAGCCATAGGAAATACAGGTGCCAGCCATCTCACACAAGAGTTGTCACTGATTAATTTAGAAATTGGTAATAGACTCATTTCAAAAGTGCAGTTTTTACTCAGCTTTACTCATCAATTAAAGGGTATTCCTAGGAACCAAATTTTACTGTATTTTTTCAAACCATAATGTTAAAGCATTTGTATTATTAATGAAGGTTGGATGGGCTTTGGGACAGCCCTGTTGCTGCTGAGTTTTCTCCTTTTTTTTTCAGCTGAAGGTTGCTGTATTTATTAAACAGAGTCTACCTAGCAACCTTGCTCTTGGCATTGAGTCCCACTGTGCAGATGAGCGTTGCAGCATTCTCAGTGGTGAGCAGGTGATCCAGCCCACATGTGGCACCCCCAGGCAGGGCTGAGTCCTGGCATTGCCAGTTGCCTCACGCAGATCATGGTGACTTCTGTTCTGTATTACAATGACTAAAGACCTAGCAGTAAGCCAGCAGCAGGTAGAGGGCAGTTGATTTGAGAAGCAGGTGTGTGCTAACACAAGGGAAGGCTTTGAGTGGCTTTTCGAAGTATTGTCCACAAAAATCAGATTCATTACCTGGTGTGCAACAAGTCAAACACACTTGTGAGAGATATTGGTTATTTCTTTCAGAGCAAGCCTGGGTATTCCACAAATCAAGCACACCAACTATCTAAGCTTTTTACTATTTATACATTTCAGCAAACAAAGGAATTAGTGTTCATTGGCTACTTGTTTCTCATGATATTTAGTCCCCATGCTCAGTCTTTCTCTTCTTTTGAGTCAGTGAGTTTCTTGGGTTGGTGGTCAGGTCTGTGGTGGCAATCTCCCCCTGCCAGAATTATCTTTTACCAAGTCAGAGGTGATTTCAGCACAGTTGCTGAATTTGCTTTATTAGTTTCTTCCTTATCTTGGGAGTTCTGCCAAATATCCTTGTGGCCCATAAATTCTTTGTGTCCACTATCTGTGGGCGTCCTCTTTCCCAAGCTTTGTTAACCTCCCACTAGGTCTGAAATCACTGAAATATCAAGGCTTAAACCTCAACAAGGCAATTCAAGTAATTTGTTTTTCTAACACCTAGGCATCACTTAAGAGTTTGCTTGTTACCTGCTCTCTGTTTCAAGGGTTAAATCTCCCTTCCTCCTGGTCAGACTGGAAAGCACACAAAGATCTAACATCAAAGAACATAATTTCCCAAGAAAATTTTACATATTCCAAAATTTTGCAGCAAAGTCACTAGACTTTAAGGGAAGGAGACATTGGAAATTCAGTGGAAAGTAACCATTCTCTTTCTCTGCCCTGTCAAGAGCATGGAGAAGACACAGTTTGAGAATGGATGTTCTACTGAAAGTTGCTGCAAAATCTTATGGATCTGTCTCTCTTTTTCATTTTTTAAAATTTTTTTAAAAATGCTCTGCTGCTCTTCATAGCCCTACCATGAATGGTCTCTTGCAGTGCACTGCGCAATCTCCTGCTGGGGAAGGGGCAGCCAAACAATAAACGACAGATTTATGTTTGGCCTATGACTATAAATTAAAACAAATTTTTAAATTTGGAGTAGCGCTGATGTTTGACTTTCCATAAATCTTATCTCGTCAGTATCTTACCAGCATTTCTGTTCAGCTATAAAACAGTGGTTTAAATCCTCTGAAAAAGAACTTGGAGGCCTTATGTACTTGGATACTCCATCTTTTAATGACTGCTATGAAATGCCATCAGTAAATTTATGCTGGTGTATTAGTTTTGCTCAGCTCTACAGGTCAGAGTACATGTTGGCAGGAAGGGTCGCAGGTTTAGGGGAGAAACAGGAAATTACACTGGACAGGAAAAATAGCACTGCTGATAAAACTGTGATTTTGGCCTAAATTGTGGTTGACAAGTATCAGGATTGGAAAGGTAGCCTTTGTTTTGTGTTGAGTGGTGTTATGATAGAGGACCTGGACAAGAATATCCCATTTAGAGCAGTCAAGCAAAATTACTTCCCTGTAGAGCTGAGTATTTTGTGGGAGAACTTTTCAAGTGGTAGGTTAAAATTACCCACTTCTTTTTCCTTACTATAAAAATCACTCTTATTTGCACACTTCTAAAATGTCTGTAATACAGTAGATACATACACATGTATAGATTTTTTTTCTCTCTTCCCTGTTTGTAATATTGATTAGCATCTTCAAAGAATAAATGGAAATAAAGGTCAAAGAAAAATTTTTAATGGTGCTAAACAAAACACTGTGATATGGAAAATGTGACAGCTTCTTATTATCAGGATAACATTTTTTAGATTACATTATCTCTGTCTGAAAGTACTAACAATGTGTAATGAGGATATTAGGAAGTATCCAGTTTTCAGCAGCTTTACTATGTTTCTTCTTCAGTGTTTCAAGCGCTTTGTTTGAAAATGTATCTCTGCATGACATTGAAAAGTGGAGAAATACAAAAGAAAGCACAGTGGCAAATAACTAGAATAATCACCTGACTCTTAGAATTTGATATACACTAATTATTTATAGTTGTTGTAATTACTGTCCTAAAAGACTTGTGTGAGACAGGAAAACATCTAGAGGAGGAGTGCCAGGAAAATTTTAATAATTAAAGTGATTTCACAAGAGCAAATGACTGAGAAGATGTTTGTATTAATATTGTTCTGTGCCTGTAGAATTCTAGTAGCTTTGAAAATNAGTCTTTCTCTTCTTTTGAGTCAGTGAGTTTCTTGGGTTGGTGGTCAGGTCTGTGGTGGCAATCTCCCCCTGCCAGAATTATCTTTTACCAAGTCAGAGGTGATTTCAGCACAGTTGCTGAATTTGCTTTATTAGTTTCTTCCTTATCTTGGGAGTTCTGCCAAATATCCTTGTGGCCCATAAATTCTTTGTGTCCACTATCTGTGGGCGTCCTCTTTCCCAAGCTTTGTTAACCTCCCACTAGGTCTGAAATCACTGAAATATCAAGGCTTAAACCTCAACAAGGCAATTCAAGTAATTTGTTTTTCTAACACATGGCATCACTTAAGAGTTTGCTTGTTACCTGCTCTCTGTTTCAAGGGTTAAATCTCCCTTCCTCCTGGTCAGACTGGAAAGCACACAAAGATCTAACATCAAAGAACATAATTTCCCAAGAAAATTTTACATATTCCAAAATTTTGCAGCAAAGTCACTAGACTTTAAGGGAAGGAGACATTGGAAATTCAGTGGAAAGTAACCATTCTCTTTCTCTGCCCTGTCAAGAGCATGGAGAAGACACAGTTTGAGAATGGATGTTCTACTGAAAGTTGCTGCAAAATCTTATGGATCTGTCTCTCTTTTTCATTTTTTAAAATTTTTTTAAAAATGCTCTGCTGCTCTTCATAGCCCTACCATGAATGGTCTCTTGCAGTGCACTGCGCAATCTCCTGCTGGGGAAGGGGCAGCCAAACAATAAACGACAGATTTATGTTTGGCCTATGACTATAAATTAAAACAAATTTTTAAATTTGGAGTAGCGCTGATGTTTGACTTTCCATAAATCTTATCTCGTCAGTATCTTACCAGCATTTCTGTTCAGCTATAAAACAGTGGTTTAAATCCTCTGAAAAAGAACTTGGAGGCCTTATGTACTTGGATACTCCATCTTTTAATGACTGCTATGAAATGCCATCAGTAAATTTATGCTGGTGTATTAGTTTTGCTCAGCTCTACAGGTCAGAGTACATGTTGGCAGGAAGGGTCGCAGGTTTAGGGGAGAAACAGGAAATTACACTGGACAGGAAAAATAGCACTGCTGATAAAACTGTGATTTTGGCCTAAATTGTGGTTGACAAGTATCAGGATTGGAAAGGTAGCCTTTGTTTTGTGTTGAGTGGTGTTATGATAGAGGACCTGGACAAGAATATCCCATTTAGAGCAGTCAAGCAAAATTACTTCCCTGTAGAGCTGAGTATTTTGTGGGAGAACTTTTCAAGTGGTAGGTTAAAATTACCCACTTCTTTTTCCTTACTATAAAAATCACTCTTATTTGCACACTTCTAAAATGTCTGTAATACAGTAGATACATACACATGTATAGATTTTTTTTCTCTCTTCCCTGTTTGTAATATTGATTAGCATCTTCAAAGAATAAATGGAAATAAAGGTCAAAGAAAAATTTTTAATGGTGCTAAACAAAACACTGTGATATGGAAAATGTGACAGCTTCTTATTATCAGGATAACATTTTTTAGATTACATTATCTCTGTCTGAAAGTACTAACAATGTGTAATGAGGATATTAGGAAGTATCCAGTTTTCAGCAGCTTTACTATGTTTCTTCTTCAGTGTTTCAAGCGCTTTGTTTGAAAATGTATCTCTGCATGACATTGAAAAGTGGAGAAATACAAAAGAAAGCACAGTGGCAAATAACTAGAATAATCACCTGACTCTTAGAATTTGATATACACTAATTATTTATAGTTGTTGTAATTACTGTCCTAAAAGACTTGTGTGAGACAGGAAAACATCTAGAGGAGGAGTGCCAGGAAAATTTTAATAATTAAAGTGATTTCACAAGAGCAAATGACTGAGAAGATGTTTGTATTAATATTGTTCTGTGCCTGTAGAATTCTAGTAGCTTTGAAAATGTCTACTGTTTCTTACTTGGTTTCATTTAGAAGTTCCCTCCCAAGAAGTTTATGATGTTAATCTTTGGACTGAGTTGGCATAGAAGCTCTTCAAAAAGAACTGAAAGTGTGAAATTTGGCAATGCTAAATACACAGTTAACATAAGAAACAACCAGCAAAGAGAAACATGGATATCCATAGATACAAGCTACTATTTTGTAGAATCTTATTTTTCTTTTAAACCTTTTTTTCCAATAAAATTATGTACAGTACCACTTGCATATGTTGTATTCTTCTTCAGACCCATGCGTGTTGCTTCAAAACCAGAACTGGGGCAGAAGTGCAAAAGTTTGTTAAGTGTACATAGAGCTAGGACAGCTCTCTGACCTTCTACTAACTACAAAATTAGTGTTGTGGAGACTTATAGCTAAGGAGGAGTCCTCCCTTTTATATGACTTTTAAAGAGATGAAAGTGGCTATCTTTCAGTTTATCTACCCAAACTCTTTTGTAAGAATTATGGGTAGGATGCTCTTGCCACCAAGGTTGGGACTGAAGACTGTCTCTGACTTGCAGGTTGCTTGTGATCAAAGTAGTTATTTCTTTTGCAGTCTGGTGTGAAAGACAACATTTGTAGGCACTGTTCGGGCCTTGTTCATTTAACAATTCTTCGAATCAGAATGACTTAGTGCCTCTGGTGGGGCTTCATGTAGAGCAGAGAGCCCTGACAGGTGGATTGGAGCTGGGAACTACTGTCTTCAATTAGGTCCTTGGGGTACCTGCCACTTGAACTTGAATTGGCCCATTACATGGCACAAGATTCAGCAAATGGAGAGTTCAGAGAGTCCTTTGGCGCTTTTTCTAGGTCTTAACATTTTGAGGTGTGTATTTGGCTTCTCCCACTCCCTTACACCTTCTGTTTGCTTATTATAGTCATAGCTAAATATAGAAAACAGAATCTTCTTGCTTACTGCAATGAAACATAGCGTCACATGTCACACTTGTCTTCACTGGAGACTTAACAGAACTGGGCTTCCTTTGCATTGTTTTTCAAGAAGCTGGTATGATAGTAGTTGCTAATTCCTACCAAAAAAAAACCCCAAAACACTTATCTTTTGTATACTTCATCCTAACACACTGCTTTCAGTCCCTAAACCAAAATTTTACTGACACTTTAGTAGAAATGTGAAACAATCTTGGTATGCAGTGACTCATTTTTGCAGCTCAGTTCTCCTTTTGAGAAAAAAAAATTCTCCCTCTCTTACATTCTTTCTGTCTCTTTCACACTTTGGTACAGGTTGTAAAGACATTTCATGTGTCTACTGTGTAGGATTTCCTCAGTGGAACGATTGAAAGCAGATGTGTGAATATGCACACGCACGTTCTCCCATACTCACATATGGTCATATGGAGCTAATGAATTTTGACTGAGCCACAGATGATGCAATAAATCTATATGGCAGATTTGGGAGTGTTGCCACTTGTAGAAATATGCATATGATATGTCCACTTTCCTTTCTGCTCTCTCCTTCTCCAATATTACGTGTATTTAAACAAAAGACGTATCAGGATGACCCTTGGGAATGCTAGAAGGAACATATTTTTTAAATTCTGTGACTCCTAAAAACGTTTAGAGCAATTCTGTCTGGCTTTTTAATATGTTTTCCCTCCAAAAATTTGAAAGATGCTGACTGATTTTCACCCTGTTAGCACTGCCTCTCCACAGCATTTCATTGTGGTCTAGAATTAGACCAATGCCTAAGTTTTGGTGGGTGGCATTCTTTTGTTTCTAACATGGAAGACTTAAGCAGATAAATGCTTGGAATTAATGCTCTGAAAGAGTGGAGTGGTTGGAGTTCTGTACGAAAACAAAATCAGGCTTCCTAGCAGTAAAGCTTAAAGATGACATAATCTTCTGTATCATTTATTTCCATCAGATTCATCCTTTATGTAATGCTCTTCCTACTGACAAAATAACTGGGGGCTGTGTTGGGATAGCAAACTGTGCTCTCCTGTTCAGCAAAGAGAGGAAAACCAAGCTTCTTTCTTTAAGACATTTGCTTTCTAACCTGCTCCTATAGTTCTTCATGAGTTCTCAAGTCCATGTAAGTTTTATGGTGAAGGCTTTGTTAGAAATGCACACCCACACCTCCTAAAGAACCTTTATCCCTTAGGAAGCAAGTAGGTTTTGCCCTGCATTCCCACCTGCAGTACCTGTGCTACTCTCGTGCTGTGTGGATTGTGCTCTTTGCCATTATCAGTGCTTCTGTGAAGCAGAGGAAGAAAACTGTAAGCCAAGAAAATACTGATTGAAAATCAGCTTGGGACTTTGGTGTGGGTAATGACCATGACAAATGGTTTGGCTATTTGGACACCTTTTAATTTAATTAGTCATACCACGCAGAGTCTTCTCACTAGCTCCCACCTATAAGATGACAAGAGAAACCCACTGCAATTAGGTATGACAAATCCAGCCCTGTTTAGCGCAAAGCTGCTGTCCATTCCCAGTCACCACTGACTGGGAGGTATCAAGGGATAGCGGTGTCAGTAAATGCGTTTATTGCTGCTGCTTCTATAGTAATCCATGAACCCTCAGGATTTGTTTTAACCCATTAGCTCTAGAGAGTTGAGAACTTGTTTTCTCTTGACTTTTAATAACCTTGTAATACAGTTCAATTTGTACCTTAAGGGAGACAAAGTACAATTAAAAGCATGAAAAACTGTCATAGGTTTTACTTGAGTTTTTTTGATCCTTACTGAAGTTGTTCCCTTAGAGATTACTGAACTCTTCAAACAAGCAAACAACAATCAAGAAATTTAAAGTGGATGTTTGAGCATTAGAGACCAGTTTATGTTCTCCACCTGCACCTTACAAGCTGCAGAATTCTAGGAATTGCTTCTCTTGTTGTGAAGACAGCACTGCTGTAGTACTGGAGTTTGGTGCTACCTTTGGAGTTCAAAATGGTTTGTATGTAGGAGTGAATAATCTGTAGCTGTTGGAATGTGACTTAGAGAATATTTTAAATTTATTTTTCTGATCAATTTGAGTTTTTTCCTGCTGTTGTTGAATGCAGACTGTTTCAAGTTTTGAATAAACAGTTTTTCAGGGTTGATTTTTGATGGTTATCTCAAACTAAGCCATTTTGATATCTACTGTTTGTTGGACTTGGGTCATATTGCATAAAATAGAGTATTCTTTTAGCCTTTAATAACACACAGTTGGTGATGTTTAGTGTTATGAACACAGTTGAGAGGTTTTGTAATAAAATAAGACTGTAAAGATCACCCTCCACTGCAAATTTGGTCTTGAGCTGACTGGGCAAAAAACGGTTAAAGGAACAATTTCACCACAGAGCCAATAATGTCATAACATAAACTTTAGTATCTACAATTGTTTCACCTTTTCCACTTCCTACATCATGACTGTGTATATACATTTGTGGTCCCTTCTAGAAATGGCGTTTGTGGTACAAGACTCAAATAAGTAACTAAGTATGTGGTTTCAAGTCTTACACAAGTAGAGCACTATGAAGAAATTAATATGCTTTTTGTCAAATTAATGTAAGTGAATTAAGAAAGACTTAAAGAACTCTATCCAGATTTGCTCTCAGTGGTAGATTGCAGAAAAAAAAGTCTGGCAAACTCTCTGATGGAGGAGATCAAAGACAAGTATGCTGAAAAATGGTACAAGAATTGCTACAACTGTAGGTGAGAACACATCTTTTCTTTTTAAATCCAAGTTTTTTAACTGAGAAAGCTGTGTAGGTCTTATGAATTATCTTGATGTTAGTGGAGTGTCTGCTCCATGTCTAGTGCTAACTGGTGAAGCTTACAAAGAACAAAACCTTCAGTAGGAATTACTCTCAAGGCTGTTCCAGCCAGTGTTTGCTGATTACAGCATGTGAAATACTGTAATCATGCTTTGAACAAATGCCTTTTCTAGTGATATAGCAAGGTAGCCCTCTGCCCTCGAGAACCCTGCCCTTACAATGCATGGTCTAGTTTTCCTGTTTCCCTACTGACCTGCAGTACTAAAACAATCTAAGCTTAATACAACAGGACAAGTCAGTAGTGAGAATGGTGCAAGAAGTCTTGCTAAACTGTCTCAATTCTAAATCTCATTAATAGTGTTGGCTGTACCATGTGAACAGCAAATACATGTCCATTGCCAAAGCTTTATTGTTGATCACTGTGCCTTCTGTAGTGGGTGGCTTTGTACTTGGAGAAAGGAGGAAACCTGAATCTCACTGAATTTCAGAAAGACTTAACATATACATCCCTGGCTTGGAGCCTGCACCTGTGGTTTTTGAGACTGTCTGGACATTCATATATGGCCAAGTTTTCTCCAGAACAGCTGTTCTTATAAGATTTAGAACAAGAAGAGGAAATCTCCCAAGAACCGCTGATTGTTGTGAAACTCCTTGCCATTTTGGCAGAAAGCTTGCTTTAAAAATTGAGGACAGATCCTAAATTGTTTAAGTGCATAAGAAACTTTACACACCCGAATAGTTCTGCTGCACCCAGAGGACTTCTATCTCTATGTGGAAAACTGCTGTTGCGCTTTAGTGCTTGCAGATTCAGGCTTGAGTAGTACTTTGCTGATGAGCCTCATGTTCTTTAAACTCGGATCCACAGATGGAAGACATGTAGGCAGGAGTTTTGAAGTTATGGGAAAGGCAGAGGCTGAAATACAAATAATGTAAAACTAGCTCTTGAGTGTATTTATGCATATAGAAATACAGACATCAGTAGTGTTAGGTCTTAAAACTGGGGAGAGAAGAATGAAAGCTAAGTAATATTAGAGGCCTTAAGTTACATGGTGCATCAAGAAAAGGAAGTAATTAGTTTTCTTAGGAGCCTGTAAGTCAATGGAGTTGGGCTCCTTAGGTTGATCTCATGATGGAAAACCCTATAAAGTTAGGTGGTAAAGTTAGTTGGTAGGAATCACCTTCCTTGCCAAGTGTCAAAACACAGCCAGTGTAGTCAGCACTAAGAGGATACGACTCCCAGGGATGGCAAAACCCAAGTTCAGCAATTATTTTAAATGGCTGTATAAGAAAGTAACCAGTAATTGTTCATAAGCATGAGTAGAAGTGGGGAAATGACTTCTTATGACAGATGATCACACTCAAGTGTAAAAATTAGAAGTTTTTGACAGTAGGTAAAACGCAATAGGAAAAGCTGCTAGGGTCAGGTACCTATGGCAGTGCTGAGAAAGGGACTTTCTTGTGTTGCTTTTGAAAATGGAAAAACTAGCTAGCTTTATTCTTCGTGATATATCCATAGCTGTGTGCAGGGAGAGCTGTCCATACTTGTGCCAGGCTGAATAAAGATCCCAAAGGAAAGCAAAGAAGTCAACAATATGCCAAAGATGTAAAATACACACTCTTTTTTCAGAAGATATACCACATATGATCAAGTTGTAACTGTGCTACCAGTTACTCTGATGCCTGAGATCATATGTTTGTGTAAAAGCTCAAAAGGGAAGTTCTATGATAATTTTTGGTGGTGCTGAGATGTTAGGATAGACCAGCTTGGGGCAATTTTTCACTGTCTCTCTCTTTTTTAAAAAAAAATGAAAGATCCTTCCTCCTCCCCACACAATGTATAGGCACATTTCCAAAACACTACTAATGAATGCACTAATTTAACAGCATGCAGTCTGTAGTGTTGGATTTGAGAACTTTCTATGCACAGATGGAATTTTTCCCCCCTATAATGAACAGATGAAGTGAGAGACAAAACAGGCTTCTTGGATTTCCCAAGGGATTTCTTTGGTAAGACACTGAAGCCCTTCTTTTGTAGGGATAGACTGTGCTTTCCTGTCGAACTTCCATGTTTTGCTTCAGAGTAGTCTGTGGTCAAGTCTGCTTGCTTTCAGAGTTCACTTTCTGAATATGTGTGGCTTCCTATTGCAGGCTTGTGTTAAAAAACCCCAACACTTCTTAAAATGTGGAATGCTTGGAGCTAGAGCCAGCTTGTGGAATTGCTTTGAAATGAGACAGCTTAACTGCTCAGAGCTGGGAGATGGAGTCAGTTGCACTTTTGTGCAACTCCTTGAAGTCATTGTGGAACTGCTTTAGTCCAAGATATTTAATTTTCCAAGCCAGTGAAATTTACTGCAAGAGTTACAGGTTATTCGTGATTCATTTGCCTGCCCCAGTTTCATATGAGTTACTAAATTTTGTAGAGGTGTCAACAGAGGATCTTATGGGATGTAGACTCTGGTTTGGTGGATGCAGTGGGAGTGTTTAACCAGTTTTAGTAGAGTGTGGAGTAAACTAATTAGATGGTATCCACGGCAGGAAGAGCCTTTTTCACGGACAGTGCTGTGTTAAAACAAAGGGATTAACTTTTACATTAATACACAGGAACTATGAACGAGTGGGAATCACTTAATATCATTGCTGCAGTTACTCTGCAGATGTGCTTCATTGAGTTTTTCAAGCTTCATTCCAAAATGAATCTGGCTGCTTTGGCTTTTAAAAAATTTTTTTTCTTTTGTCTGTGAAAACATGTGGTATCAACTCATTAAAAAAAAAAAAAAAAGAAAAAGGAAAACCTCAACAAAAAACCCTTTACTGCATATTGCCTTTAGCAGTAAATGGTTACCAACTGTATAAACAATGAAAAACTTTATGAAAGTCTCAGTTCACATATGTCTTGGTCTGTAGCATGTCTTCAAGTCTCTCAGCTTTGAGCTAGCATGAACTGAGACTGTTATATGGGCATCAGGAAGTCTTGGTCAAACTGAAACATTCTCATTTTGTTGTCTGAGTTAATTTTGTAAAGGTTACAACATCTCTGAGGCAAACCTATTTTCTCTGCAGCTTGCTCATTGTTTTTGCATTGTGATAGGGGCAAGCCTTGGTCCATACTTGAATCCTGTGTTTTGGTGTCAGATGTTTTTTGAAAGGCATGGTTTGTTAATCCTAAATCAAGTTTTAAGGTTGAGATAGCAGACTTGCCTAATACTTGTTTTAAATTCAGTAGGACATCCCATTTTTGGGTCAACAGGGATATTGGAGGTTCATTAGAACCCCTTTCTTGAGTTTTTTAATTTGCAATGCACACTTGCTGATTCTTGGGTATTTTACCTGAAATAATGTGGAAGAAAAGCATTGAACAGCTGTTTTGTCATCTGAGTACAGCTTGGGTAGCTGGATCAGTGAGACTGATTGTAGTGTTGGATCTGCTGGATGGAGCAAAAAGCACAGGTGTTCTCTGGAGTCGTGTGCCAAACAAGAGTTTCTGTTGAGTAGGGAGTGCTTGTCAGGAAAAGGAAATGATCACTAGCATGCCAAAAACATTTCCTGGAAAAACTTTATGAAGAGGTTAGTTTTCTGGGATCCATCAGGTTGCATGCATGATGTTGTGAAAAACTTTGTCTTGGGCACAGCAGGAGCAGAAAGGACGTAGAAGCAAAGACCTTATTGACAGCCCTTTTGTTTTTGGGGGTTTTTAAAGTCATCTTACATTTTCACAGGGGGTAAAAATAAGGAACTGTGTTTCACTGTAAAGTGGATATTTTAGTCTTGTCCTACCAAATCCAAATAAATATGTTCTGTTTTGACTTTCCATTGATTTGAGCTTAGACTGTTTGAAGTTGGGCAGATGTTGGCATAGCTTGGTTCTGCCATTTTATAGAAGTGTCTATGAAACAGGATACATTATTTGTATTGCTAACTAGCCATCAAAATATTTTTAACAACATTTTCTCTATATAGTTTACATAATTTAATGAGTAGAGCTCAGATAGTTCTCAGGTGCTGCATTCAAACTGTGTTTGAGCTTTGGTGTTTTATTTTTGTCCCCTATACTGATGGCTTAGTAACTAGGATATTTAGATTTTTCATTTCTGAATGGTATTGCATGAATTTTTTAACTATTAATTATTTTAATTTTCTTGCAGTCTTAATGCATACACGTGAAACCTTCTCCTGTGCCATGTGTGCATTTTGGTAATGTAACAACCTCAAGACATTTTGTTTGGTTTTAACTAAATGAAAATAAACAGGCAGCTGGCTGTGTAATGACATCAGAACGCCTGTATAAGCCAGGAAAATGTTACAGTCATAACTAAGTTGAAAAGATGCTGTCAGAAAATTATATTCTTTTTCCTAATAAAGGAAACTGCAACATTATTGTTTCTTGTTTTAAAAACCTCAAGTCCTAGTAGGCTGTCCACAATAGTGGAAGGCATTTTCAATATTGTGTAGTTTAAATAGAACTGGTTCTCCTTCTCAGGTTTGTGAACACTTACTTTGACTCAAACATACAACTGGTTTAATACAGGGCAAATTCAGATGAAGTTGACTAGATAGAACATAATTTGTAAGACGAAATACCATTAAATATATTATTTATCTGACTTTCAGTAATTAGTGATAACTGTTGCAAAAGTCCCCCCTGTTTTTGCATGAAAGGAAACTTTTTCTCAAGTTCCTTTATATTTGGTAGCCTTTCATCTTGTTTTGATGCCTTGTTTCAATCCCTTCATACCATATTCTCTGCGAGTTTTATGACCACACATTTGTAACTATTTATTAAGAATTTTTGTGCTTGTAAATGGATCTGGAAAGTTTCAAAAACTGTTTGCTAATACTAGAGGTGGTTTGCATGCTAGAGGTGATTGCATGCTAGAGGTGGTTGTGTGAGATGAGGGATGAAGGGATGATAGGGGATGAAGGACAGTCACTGGGCAGAAGTAAGCCCATGTCTTTCTATCCCTCTTTGTGAAGGGATGCTGTTGAGGAAAAATGTATGAGGGGTGTTACATATTTTTGAATAGAATTGTGTCCTCATGATTATAGATGGATATTCATAAATGTACAGAGCTTTATCTCTTATAATCTTTGACTTCAACGGCCAAATATGTGCAGTATAGAAAGGGAAAGGAGGAGAAAAAATTGCAAACTTACTCTGTCCTTAAGGAAATTGTTATTTGTTTCACAGAGCAAAGACCAAGGGCATATAGAACTGTTATCACATGCTGGGGGTCAGGTAAGGTGTCTGTATGAAAAATACTGCCAGCTCTGCTCACTAATTATGTTGATGCAGAGCTCTGCTACAACCTAGCTGAATTACTGGGCATTATCATTAAGCTTTCCAGTCCTTCCTTCTGTTCATTCAGTGTTTTTTTCCTTCTTATACTTCTTTTCCTGACCTGCACCCAAACTGTAGTGATTCTGTGGGCCTGATGCAGCTCTTACAATGCTATAATATGCATTGTGAGGACAGAACATAGGGACAACCCTGTTATTTCCACAGCAGTTTTGCAAATGCACATCAGATGACTGAAGTTCCTTATTTATTTATTTTTAAGCCTCTTTGGCAAGGATTTCTAGGTCTTAGCATTAACAACTATTTTGCCAGGTATCAGTAAAGATTACACATTCTTGAAATTCTCAGTAATTGTCACTGATATCTGTGCAGTCTGCTTTGAACTTCCAACTTGGACCTTAAGTGTGGAGTGACTTTTAGTAGCAGGAAGGTGAGTTGGGAAGTAGTGGAGTATTTCTGTCCATAGCTGCTCAAGAAGTCCTCCTGGAGGTGTGCATGTTTCTGTTGGGTCTACATCTTCAAACTGGATGATTCAGTGTTTTCATAAGATGTTTCATACTGAGTGTGGTGTGAAGCTCCATGTCTCACCTCAGACTCTCATACAGCTCTCTTGCTTTGGAAAGTAAGCTCAAAGTGTGGCTAGGGCTACCAGCATTTAGCTGGGAAAGGTATTGACTGAAAATTAATATTGGCAAACTTCTCTCTTCAGCAGAATGGTCTGTACTGTAGACTATCAAAAGAGCAGACATGAAGCCACTTTGGAAAAGGAGTGTGCATGTCTTCTGACAGTCTGCTCCTAGCTAATGATAAGCAGCTTTGAAGGGAGCAGAAGCCCTAGGAAGCTGAAACATGTTGTCCACAAAGGCTGGAACCAGCTAACTATGTAAAATGTTGCAGCCTTCTGTAGGATCTTTAAACATGATTGTGTGACCCATGGCAGTATGAGTGTCCGTCCAAGCAGAGGAGACGGCCTACTAAGTGATTTCAGAACTCTGCCACTTGAAAAGCTTGAGGAAAGGATTCCTGATGAAGATCTTCTTATGGAAGATGACCTCCATATTTTATCCTTCCTTGATCTACACTTGACCTTAAAAAAAAAATTACTTGAACATTAGTCTAGACAAAATGTAGTTTTTAGTGGTCTCCAGTTTTTCAGAGTCCTCCTTTCTGTTGTCAAAATCCAGACATTCATTCAGCTTTCTCATTAGACAATCATATTTTAATACTCAAACAGAACATAAATATACCAGACTTTTTTCACTCTGTCTCCCCAACAACTCTACATTGGCTCTGGTATTTGAGTAGTGGACATCTGGACCCTGTTTCCCTTTGTGAGAGACAAATCCTTCTGAAAATTCTGTGTGCCAGAGACTGAGATCCTCAGAAAGATGAACAAAGACTATGTTGTCAAATTCCATGACTGCCTCTTTCATTTCTTCTCTTTCCATTTTCTTAAGAATACTGAACAGCTAGACTGACATAAGTGCATGTTCCTGATGCACTTAAATTAAAGTCTTCAGCCTCCAATAAAGGTATATTGGACCCTTATGGAAGTCATGCCTGAAGTTGTGTCCGGGAAATACTCTGTGTTGGATCCTCTGTATTCCATAAAACTGGTTCCTCTGTGCATCATGAGAGAAGAGCAGAGCCAGAGTGCTGTGCTTTCTGATTGTCAGCTCACCAGATCTTACGCAAAACAAATGTAATCCTATGGTTTTCCATATGATAAAACTGTTGGCTGGAAGCTGCAGCCCATACCCCTGGTGATTGTTTCTGAGTCTTTTGACACTGGTGCTGAACAAGCTGACTAGCAGAGCTGTTCATCAGACCCACTACTCCTGAGTAATTAAGAATGGATTTTGGGTTGATGACAGATTTGGCAGCTGCAGCTGTGAAATGATGACATTTAAAATTGTCAGTGGAAAGAAAGATAATAATAGAACGAATTGGACTTCAGGAGAGCAGACTTCATCTTGCTCAGGAAACTAGTAGGAGTGATCCTGTTAGAGGCTGATCTGAAGGAGAGTGACACAGGAGGACTGGCCTAACCTTTGTCTGAAGGAAGATTATGGCAGAAACAGATGATCTTGGAAGCTGTTTGAGGCTATATGAAGAGCAAGGAGGTGATTAGGAATAGTCAGCTTGAATTTTCAAAGGTAGATTTTGGCTGACCAGCTTGCCTGCCTTATGTGGTGAGATAACTGGCTCAGTGGCTGAGGGCAGTGCAGTAAATATTCTTTTCCTTGATTTTTGATGTTGTCTTCCATAGTGTTCTTTAAGACAAGTTAGAAAGCAATTGCCTGAAGTCTGCTGGATAGGTGGAAAACAGACTAGTGGACAGACACTAGTCTGTCAGATAGGTGGAAAACACAGTGGACAGAAAGACCACTGCTTAGTAACTGTTAAGTTCATTTGGTGGCCATTTACTACTGGTGTTCTTCAGCAGATCCATATTGTGACCAAGGCTGGTCCTTCCATTCCATGTAGGCATCTGCCTAGATTTGTGGCTATGTAGCTTTCTGTCAGGAAGTTTGTGGACTTCCTGGCTGATACATCAGTATTCATCCAGCTACATACAAGTATACTTAACACTGTTTCATCTGAGATCCCATGCTTGCTTGTGTTCCCTTACTACTGTTGGCAGTCACCCAGCTTCCTCTGCATGAGCCATGCTAGTGCTTTGGATTTTGTTTTCTGCTTCACTGTACATCTTGCAGGTGTCCACAGCCCTTTGTTTTGCAGTGGCCTTACATTGCATTTTAGTCCTTATACACAGTGACAGGACCTAGTGTGTTTTTCTGAGCTCAGTTTGGTTGTGTGGTATGATTTTTTAAATTTTCTTGTTGAATGCAGAGGACGATGTACATAATGCATCTGATTGATTGTGCCATGCTATACAGAAAGCCAAAAGGAGTTGCACCCTGACTCACTTCTTTCATTGACTTTATGTGGTTGTGGTTAGCTGGGCTTATATAGGTTCACAGCTACTTTACACATCTTGGTTCTGTTAGGGACACCTGTTTTGTGAGGCAGAAAGGGATGATAAGAAAGACCATAAAGACCAGAACATGGTTTCTGTGGCTTCTGTCTAAAAGCAGCCATTAAGGAGGAATTGAGAATGAGATGGCTGAAGATGTCAAGTGCCCCTAGTTGTCCATTAGGTATTTAATAAAACCCCAGAAAAAAGGAAATGAGAAGAGAATGCATTCCTCTTAAGGAAGATTATTGCTTCCTCATGGAAAAACCCAAACCAAACAAAAAAAAATTCCCTCTTTGTTTAGGGCTAGTATTGTTTTTGGATCCTGTTTTAGTCAGGACTGCAACACAGGTATGAGAAGTCTTACATGTGCAAAAGTGGGAAGTATTTCTCTGTTGAATATGTGTCTTAAGAGGCACAAATGCCAGAACTCAGGCTGGATTCCGTGCTTAGACTCCTTTGATGCCTGACATTTAAAACTATTATTGGTTCCATATCAGGTGAGCTGTGATGGCCAGTAATGGTTTTCATTGCAAATCAAAAGAAATCTTTATGTTCAGTGCAAACCTCTATTTATCCAGCTGCTGCACGTGTTGGATGATGACTAGTGCAGAAGAATGAACAGTGAAAGACGCAAGATTTTTTTAGCAGTCTTCAAACAGCAGAGCGGGGCATTCAGTCTGTGAGCTTCAGAATGTGAGCAATGAGGCTAAGAGTCCTTGTGTGAGCTGGATTGTGGAGTTCTGCAACAAAGACTTTGGACTATCCAACTACATTGGCCTGCTTGGTCAGGACCTCTTTGGCCTATGTAATCATCTTCATGTAAAAATTTTCTAGAGGTTGTGATTCTTCACTCCTCTCTAATGTGAGTAAGCACCAAAACGTGAAATCAGAGGGAATGTGGTGCCTACTGTAATCTGTTTTGATAAAACATAAAGGTGATTTCACACTTTTATGTGTAAACTGATCCACAACTGATCAGTTAGTGATTTCACATACAACTGATCCACAGTGATGCCATATACTGATTTTTGTTTGTTACAAAATGGGACATAAAATGCATTGAAGGTATGTACTTTGTCAGCTGTTCTACTGCCCTTTGCCTGAAGCACAGCTTTGTTTTTTGTGACTAGTAAAGCATCTGAGGTTCATTATTTGTGCATGTCATTTCTTTTACCTAAAGCCTGAAGTCAACTTTTAGAGTTGCCTGTAGCAGAATTTGTCTGAATCACCTGTTTTAAGAAACATAGATATCTAAGATCTGGCAATCCAGCCTCTGTTTTCACATCATCTTTCAAATAACACTTTTGTCCTTCATGGAACAAAACAGCTGTAGAATTCAGGATTTCTTTGGTAGCTAATACTTACTTTTCTAAATATCTAAACTACCTATTCTAGACATGGGCTGTCCACTTGGCATTTCGGAGCAACTCTCAGAAATGTGTGCTTATTTCAGACATGTTTTCTTAGAATTACAAGCGCTTCATACAGAAATAATTTGGGAGGCTATGTGTTTGTATGTAGGAGCTGCTCTCAAAGGCTCTACAAAGAATTAATCATTTGCCTAATTTAGCTTGTGGGTTTTAGGGCTTATCAAATTTCTTGCAGTTGTTAGGGCTTATTGAATACTTCAGATTTCTGTGTGCAAATTCTGCCATAGTTCAAACAAGATCTACTAATATTAACTTCTAATGAACATTCTAATATGGGTGTTAAATTCATAAGAGGCCTTAATATTTAATCTTTCTGCGTAAGTTGCATTGCAGTAGTAGAAAAATAGATTGAATTTGAAGGTAAGCACTCAAGAATCGGTGTTAGTATTTAGTCTGCCTCTCTGGATTCATTTCTAAGATGCAGCATAAATTGTAATCTTTACCTATATAATCATAGGCTCTCTTTATCCAGCAGTCTTTTTCTCTTTCAGTGTATAAGGTGCATAGAGCTAGGGCAGCTGGTCAGTACTGATCTTTATTTGGTATGTGTATTCACTTCAGAATTATTGCATAATGTCTAAACATATTGCTGAAAACAGCTTTGTTAATTTATTGTTATGAGTTTCCATCCTTGTCTTTTTTATTATATTTCAGTACCCCATAGCAGTTATGTGAGTTCAGATAGGAGAAGAATAACTGCTTACCTTGTATTGGCCCTATTCTTACCTTATCTAACCTGTTAGACCTTCCTCTGCAGTGGGGTTGATTGTGCTTCACAACCTAAAGCACAAGTCTTCATTCAGTTCTGGAGAACCTAATCCCAGCACAAGTGTATTTCAGCCTTGAGATACTACCAACAAAAACCTGTGTGTTGCAGTTCAGAGTTTGCACAGGCACACAGAAGAGCACTGCAAAAATTCATGGGTCTACATGAATTTTTTGTGAGAGGAAACTTGCTATATATGGATGTGGCCAAAATCTTGGCTGCTGTCAGCACTAGGATAGTTTTTGTGAAGAGACCACATTATGCAGGACTAGAGAGAATGAAATACTCAACATGTTTTAAACATACATCAGTCACTGCATCTACAACTGCACCTATTCCTGCGTCAATGTTGTCCTTTGACATGAGATACAAAAAGAGAAACTAGCCCCTTTTTTTTTATAACCTATTTTTGTATATCTCCTGGTTCCAAATGCACCTCACTGTTTAACAATCATGTAGCTCAACAGTCTCAGAACAGGAGGTTGAATGAGTTAAAGAGTAGAAACCATTTATCTCAGTGAGCTAGTAGTTAGTCCTGCCTTGGGAATCTTTTGATAAAGAATGAAAAAACCCCACAACAGTACAAAATAGAACTCATGAGTGTATGTGTAATTATTACAGTGTAATGTATTCCATGTAGGAGGAGGCGGTGTCTCGGCCTCAGGCTCACTGGGGCATTTTTAACACAGGTTGTAATGGGAAACCAGAAATAGGCCATCTCTGAAATATAATTGAAAATAGACTGCTATTAAAGACTTCATGTATATGTAAAAAATTGATTTCATACCCAATTCCAATTCAGAATATAATTTTCATTTCTTCTGAAATTATATTTCAAGGGCATTTGCTTTTCAGTTTATCTTGCTCGTGGATACCAACCCCTTCATTTCCTGACTCTTCATACAGCAAGATTTTTCAACAGCCAGTGAACTGGCTTTTCAACTGTTGGGGGGTGAAGTTATCTTTGTCATTATGTTTACTTGTAATCAGCATGAATTGTAAAGAACAGTATTTATTGCCTTGCAACTGCACTTTTGCCTATTAATAGGCTGAAGCTCATATGTGTGGTTGGCAACTTGTTTCCCTAGTAGGCAGGCTGTTTCCTGAGGTGATGAGCCAATTTACTCTTAGTGTGGATAAGAAAGACCTGTCTGAAGCTCTTTCCAGGGGAGCTGTGTGGAAGACTTGCTTCTTAAGAGGTTAATGCAAATCACATATAATGCAAAACGATTACTCTGTATGCATTCTCTGTGAATCTTCTCACTGATCACAAAAAAATTTTTGTTTGGTGTGCTAGAATGGTCCATAAACTAAACATACCTTGTTCTTTCAATTGGATGGATAATAACACTGCTAATTGGAGAAAAATGAATAAAGTAGTTGGTGCTACATGCCAAATGACAGAATTTATACAGGAAGTATAACTTGTCCTTTATATGCATCAACACAGTTGTAGTGTAAATGTGTGACACAAAGTGAAGCTGATAATACTCAGAATCAATTCCGTTATTTTACAGAGACTACTAGTTTTAGATTACATCCTTACCTGAGATATGTTTAGTGTTTATCTTGCAAGCTAAAACAGGTATAGACAATTGACTTTGCCTGAGAGAAGGATGGGACTGAGAGCTTGATGAGAATGATGGTGTTTCTTTAGCATTCCTCCAGCAGAACAGCCTGAATGCAGAAGAAAAGAGCAACATATTCCCTCCTCCACCCCCAGTCTTGTGGTGAAGGGAAGAGTTAGTCATCAATAAAAGGGCATCCACTTAGTGTGGAGTATCACAGATTTTTAAGATCAAGACACTAGTCTTTCCCACGTTGTCAAGAGCAGCTTGCATTCACTAGTAAGTTACTATTAGGGATGATTAATTTCGTAAATAAAGGAGGCTCAGAAGGATGAAAACACACACAGACACACAGAGCACAGCATTAGTCTTTTTGTACTGATGCTGCCGATTCCTAGGTAAACATCTCTGCATCCTGGTAAAATCCTGTAATCCTTTTAGTGTTGCTCTGTAGTGTGAAAAGCAGGTTGAAGGTGCCAGAGTACATTTTACAACATTGCCTTCTAAATAAAACACTTTGGAGAATCCGGGGTGTGCCTAGCCAGGCTGAGATACTGACGGACAATTTGAAATTCAGAAATCTTTTGTACTGCCCCTCAAGTAACAGGACAAAAGGATTCTGGTGACGTACCAATTGTGTAAAATTGTTTGCAAAATATGCAGTCTACTAACCTGATGGTTTGAAAAGAAGGTGCAAAGATACTTCTTTTTGTCTTGCAATTGGAAATTTCCCTGTGACTTCCATGGTCTGAAGCTGAATGCTCGGTGGGCTTCTGTTAAGGAGCCCTGTCTCTTTTATCAGACAGCCACCTTCATGAATTTGGGAAAGCTAGCGCTAAATGAATGGGAGTGAGGTAAATGCTGGTTTGGCTTCAGGGAATATTTAGGGTACCATAACTAAGTGGAAAATATTGGTGAGAAAAAATTAAATAAAAATTCTAAAACTCACCATTTAAGACGGAGAGAATAGGACTGAGGACATTTGAATGAATATAAATTATTTTATCTTTAAGGCGGAGGAATTAGTTATCTATTTGGGATGAACAAAATAATAAGATTTTAATGAACATAGGCAATGAAAATGTAAATATTTGTCTTTATGTGCTTGGATTTTGTCTGACATGGAATAAACAGAATGCATTAGTGTACATTTTCTGAAGGGTAAGTAAAAGAGAAAAGTGCATAGCTTTGTTTGTTGGGTTGTTGGGTTTTTGTTAGTAGTCTACTTTGGACCAAGGTTGTCATGTGAAGAACAGAGATCTCTGATGTATTTGACTGCTAAACAGATATTCTTTCATTTTCATTTGTAGTAGTTGGAGCAATTCTGCTATATTACTATTCTTTCCCTGGGACAAATAGCAAGTCATTCAGGTATACATGGTAAACACTTCATGTCTCCCAAAGCTAATTATAATTGCTTTAGTAAATTGCAAGTTATGGGCTTGAATAGAGGGGTAAAGTAGCCACCAGAACTTTTTGCAGAGTTCATTGGTCATCTGAGAAATTGAGGGAGAAATAAGAATTGCATGAGATACAAAAAGAGCAACTTAGCCTTTTTTTTTAACCTATTTTTGTTTATCTTTTACAAATAAACTGGCAGAGTATATTCAGCTGTAAGAACTGTTCTCCCTTACCATGAGAGTTTGCAGCACAAGGTTTTTATGACTCCATTTGGAAGCACAGACTAGCTAAATTCAAGTTCTAAAAGTGTACAAGGGATAGGCAGAAAGGGATGGCAACATGTATGTACCTCGGTTTTTAAAACCTGCTTTCAGAAGAACCATTTTAGATGCCATTCCAGAACAAGTAGGTCTCAAAGTTAAACTCCAGTGAACTCCAGTCCAGAGTTTTTGAGGAAAACACCCCTCCACACTCCTGTGTGTGGTTCTGGATGTCTGGTGAGCTGGTCCTTTGTCCTTGGGGTGGCAGGGCTGGCTGGAGGAGAAGGGGCATGGGAGCTTCTCTGAGTGTGCAGGTGCAGAGGCAGGTCCTTGGGGCTGATGGGAAAGCAGGAACTGGTGCACAGCTCCAGCACTCCCATGAGAACTCCTTCATGTCAGTCCCCCACTTGGTCTGGAGATCCTGTCCTTTCATTAGATGTGGAGCCTGGAGATGGGTCTTGTCCTTTGGCCTACAGACCCTGGCCTGTGTACTGTGTGATGTGGACGATGTTTCTTTCCTAGGTCGGATCAAGTGCCTTTTACTGCCAGTTCCAGGGGTGCTCTGGGTGGGGTGCTGTGACTCCGAAACCGACTCTGACAGAAAGTCACTTGGCAGCCACTGCACACACACACACACACACACACACACACGCCAGATAGCTTCTTCGACAGGTCGGTGGCAAAGAGGCAGGAAGGGTCCTTGTGTGGAATTCCACGGCAGATACTTATTTCAGCCCCCCTCGTGAAGTGGCCCAGAAACAAAAGACCCAGAACAATGCAGAGTCGAGGGTTAAATACAGGGATGGCGAAAGCATCAGGGACCTATGGTCTGAGGGCACGAGGGCGGTACATAGGCGGGGCTAGGGTATGGGAACCAGTGAGGAAAATCTGAGGGAGTGGCGAGGAACAAAGACCAATGGGAGAGTGGGGAAGGGAGAATTTTCCAGAGAAGGAACAGATAAGGTGTAAGGGGGCGGGGAGGCCAACGGACCAATAGGGGAAACAGGACTGGGGTACATTTCCATAACAGAACAGGGCATCCTGAGAGAGGCCTTTTTAGTCACCTTATCCTGGGGAGCATTTCTCCATTTAGGGCACCTTTTCTCCGGGGGATTCTTACAATCCCTGGTGCCATGGGCTTACTGGCCACCACATTTTACTATTCCTCATCTTCCTGTCAGCTTAAAGCAGTCTCTTCCAGGCTCTCAAGGTTGCTTTTCTTCGTTGACCAACAACTGACCATCAGTAAGTTGAGAGTAGTCCTGGGGTGGCTGTGGTCAACCTGTACCAACATTTCAGGGCCTGTGCTCTTTCCCTGTTGGTAACCAGCCCAACAGGCCAGAACCAGGGCGCTGCAAAGGCAGCGCAAGGCACAGTTAGCATCAGGCATGTGGCCTCTTACTAGTGATGGTAGCAATGATTTTATGGTGCCACTAGGAAATTCAAGGGTGTGCTAATCCTCTGGACCTGTTAAATTTTCATAGCATACTGTTGGGGATTTTTTGGTTGTTGGTTTTGGTTGGTTGGTGTTTTGTTGGGCTTTTTAAAAATTTGTTAAGTTCTGTGTTATGCAAATGAACTGCCATAGATCATGCATTGTGCTGTATCATTTATTAATTTGTAGCATTTCCAAGGTCAAGAAGTTTTGGGGGTGTTTTTTCATGCTGTAGTTGAAATGTGTGAGTTTTGATCCTGTGGCTTAGTGGCCTTGGCATTTTGCTGATAGCTGTCTTTGCATGTAACACTTGGTTTAGATGGCTGCTAGGTTTTCATTCACACATGTAGCAGACTAAATTATTTATTATATAACAGTAATTTTTTATAAAACAGCTCATTTAGTTCAGTGTGAGATTTTCAAGTAGAATAGAAGCCAATTCTTAACAGAGTCAATAATAAATCCATTAATGTTCATACAGAAAGAGGCTGTTTATTGGTTTCCATGCCATTGAACAAGCAAGGAATCATCGTCTTCAGTGGCCTGTGCTTGCTATGCATCCTCCTGTGGTCTCCTTCAAAGACAGCGTGAAGTGATTTCAGGATGTTCTGCATCAGTGTGAGGTTTTTAGGTTGATAAAACAAAAGTGTCAATATATGTCACAGCTAGTTCCCTGAGAGTACAGAAGCTTACAGCAGAACTATGGAAAAAGTTGCTTATTTCTTTATGGTTTGAATTATTATTTTTGGAGTGCTTTTCTTTGGATTTACTAAGGGAAGAATGACCACTACTGTTGAGGGGTGTTCTTGGCAATGGTTAATGTCAAAATATTTGAATGTTATTGAATTTGATTTTAAATAAACTTCAAATATTTTGAATTTCAGATATTTGGTTCAACTTTGAGACAGAAATTATTTGGCCTCTAAGGGCCTTTCCAAACATGAGGGATTTTTTCCAGTAGAGCCTTGTCTAAATGACACAAGTGGCCATCTGGGGATAAAGCAATATTGCCATGATAGTGGAGGAGGAAACGCTTGTATTAATGGGTTTTTTTACTCCTTGGAACAGAATTTACTTCATAAGGTAATGTGCAGATTGCCATCACATCTCTTGGTTCTAGCTTACTGCATTTTGAGTAACAGTTTAACCAGAATATTGTCTGTATTCAGACACACTAGGATGAATAAGATGCTGTAGTCAGCTGTGACTTGGTCTAAGAATCTACTGAATTGAATTCTGTATAATTTTCTGAAGGACTGAAAAGTGCTACTGCAGAAGGCAAGAATTGTTCTGAGAGGAGAGAGGAAGAAAAATGTGGGGAAAAAAGCTGGTTACTGGTGTCTGATATGAGCGGTAGGGAAAAGCTCATCTCCACAGAGGGTAACTGAGGTAGCAAGTGCAAATTGATACATGAAATGTATTTCGTGCTGTTTGCATGCCTGTGTTTTAGCTGCACAATTAGTGGGAGCCTCAGGAACTGAGAGTAGTTTGTTTTAAATCATAGATTAATTTCTTAAAATGATCACTGTATTCTATGTAGGGAAAGAAATTTTAGCTTTTAACTGTAGAGAAAGCTTTCATTTGTTTCTGTAGTTTTAGGGAACTTCCAAATAAATACTCAGTTTTCAGAAGTGACTTATTTTTAATTAATAACACTTTTGAGGAGATTTAGCATTTGTTTTTACAGAACCATTAGTCCAAAGTTCCTACATTCCTTTCTTTGTGTGTCCTACTTAGTATGACTGATTTGAACAGGCTTTTCTGTTGCTAAGAGTGCCTCCATCTAATATATAAGTGCTTATACCTGCAAATTGGGTGGCCTGATTTGTGTAAAGTAACTGTACGACATGAGAGACTGGTCCAGAAAAAGAATTAGATTTTAGAAGCCGCTGAGAGGTACATTGTTTTGTTAAACAATACGTTGATTAAATAGCTAACCTCAAATATAATATTAAAAAAACCCCCCAACAATGAAAAGATGCCTCTATGCAATGAGAGATTGAAAATCCTGGCCAAGAAGCTGGGTTTGTGTAATGCAATAGCTATGTTGAGATTTTTGTCTAACCAAGCAGCTTGAGGCTGAGATGCAAACTGGACCCAGATACCTGTGTCTTAGGCATCCAGGGGAACCTGTTTCGGCTGTAATGTTTGCCCTCCTCCTGTTGAGTTATACTTTTCTCTAGGATTCCTTGACGACCTCACAGTCAGGGTGGAAATGGCTGCAAAGTTCCTTTCAGCATTTGGTGGTGGCATTGAGAAAGGGAGCACTGGCAGGAGCTGATGGTGTGGGAGGTGGCGTGAGAGGGGCTCAGGGAGGTGTCCAGCAGAGCTCTGGGTGGTGCTGGGCTGGTCCAGCAGTGGCTGAGGGAACTGCTGGAATGTGGGTTTGGGCTTAGAGTGTCACAGGGAATTGCATTTCCTGACTTTTGGATCAGATAACTGTTTTTATCTCATGCCTTGGTCATATGAGTAACAAGGCTATGGGAGGGGGGGATGACGTCTCCAGAGCACGCGTGTGTTTGGTGTGGCTCTGTGTAGTTCCGAAGTTGGACAGCTGGATGTTTCTAAACTTTTAGTTTTAGAAAAGAGTTCATTTTTGCCCTCTGTCCCAATAGCAAAGGAACTGAATTTTGAGCCCAGTGGGAAATGTGGCAAATGTTTTAATTGCAGGAAGCCGTGTTTTGATCTGAATTTCGTAGATATATGTGTTTAACAAGCCTGACCTTTGGCTGAGTTTTGTTTCGGGGCTTTTTTTCTGAAGAAGAATTAGATCTTTAAAACCTATTAGCTCCTTTCCAAAAGTAAATTAAACTCTTACAGAGAATTTTGAGATGAAGCTTTGGCATCTGTTCATTGAATCAAATGATTATTAAAAAATTCCTAGCTAAACCACAAATAGTTACATGTGAAATACTAGAAAGAAAAGCAGCTGAAATGTTTCCAAACATATTTTTGAAATTTTAATTTGTTTTTATTTTGGAGCTTCCTTCAAAAATCTTCAGTACAGGTTCAATGTTCAAAACCAGTTAAGTTCTTCAGACTTTTTAAATTTGCTACTTGGTTTTTAAAGATTTAGTGAATATAAAAATAGAATTAAATGTTTGTAATTTACTTAACACAGCTTAGATGTGGCAAGCACTGATACTGGTGAGACTGATGTTTCTGATTCGAGTCAGCTGCCTGCCGTGGTGCATCAGGGCCTGTTTAGTCCCACACACGGCACACATGGACACGAGCCGCACACAGTTTGTTCGTTAGCAGCGTAACCTCTGGGGCTTGCTAACACGTACGGATACTCTGCAGACAAAAATCTTGGAAGGGGCTGGGAAACCATCATGCTTTCGCTTTCCACTTCCTCTCCTTTCTCACACCCTTAGCCTTTATGCTGGGAGGATCTGCCAATATTTCTCGGCTCTCTCCTACTCTCTGGAGTTGCAGTCAGCCTAAGATCTGGCAGGTTTATTGCTGATGTTTCTTTTTTCCAAGTTAATTGCAAACAGCCTCATTAATATCTTGTTCGGTGACTATGCTAAATTGCTATTTTTTTTAATTCTGAAAGGTACTGGTTCAGAGTCCTTTTTTAGGGGCTGATCTCTGAGCATTAAGGTGACTTTGAGCAGATTCAGGTTGTTTTGTGTTCCTGAGAATCTGGAAATAGTTCTGACTTCTAAAGTATGGGAAAAAATTACTTTAGTGGTATTTGTTTATGCTAATGCTGCAGTCAGCACACACCTTCTTTTGTTTACTAAGTATCTTCTGAGGACTGCAGATGTTGTTTGTTTTGATTGTGAGACATGTAAGTGTTGGTCCCTGGGAGGCTGCTCTGTGAATTTGCAAACTGATAAAACCTGTAAAATGTGTTAGTTGTAGAGATCATCTTGTCTGCTAAATTGTTAGTTGTATTTAGCTGATGAATGAATGCAAATCAACAATATGAAGACTTAAAAGCCTTTTATATACATAGATATCAAAGTGATTGTTGATAGACTTTTGTGCATAAGACACAGAATCAAGAAATTGTGTAAGATCTAACAATGACTTGGAGAAAAACAGCTGTTTATAATAAAATGGATATAATCAGGAAAACCTTTGTTTGATTTTTCCCATCTGGTCACTTCTGTTACTACAAGGGGAAGGAACAAAGGGGTTTGTTTGTTTTAAGGCATTTGAAAGAAGCAGCAAATCTCAACCTTCTTGCCCTGCATGCGAGTTATTAGCTGCAGAGGTAGCACCTTCTCTAACTCTGCTACAGAAATGGTCTGCAAATAGCTGAACTGGTCAAGGCACAGTTAGTTCCCTGTTGAGAACTGAAAGGCTTAGTTTTCACTAATCTTAAAAGAGGTTGGGATAGTTGTAATTACCTTGGGATCAGATACCACATGCCTAATTCAAAATTAACGAGAAAGCAAACTGGAAGTTTGGGGGATATTTATCTAGACATCAGTTTTCTCTCCTGAGTGGAAACACTTCTTTTCTATTCTTAGAGTAGAAAAGTGGATAAACCAGAGGAAATGCATTACTGTGACTATAATAGCAAGAGTGAAATAATTAAAAATGGTACATGGGTGGCAAAGCAAACCAGAGGGGTTTGAAGAGGGTCACAGCAATATCGGTAAAGGGATCATGAATTAGCATTAGGAATAGATTGAAATAAGCTTTGCATTTTCAGTTTTGGTTTTATCTCCTCCATACAGTGTTGTGACAGCTCATTTAAATGCATCAGTTTGGATTTCTGGTCTTTCTATTTACTGTTTTTTTTCCCTCATTATCCACATGGGGTTTATTTCATAAGAATAAATCACAAGAGTAATGGGTGCTGTGTGATCATGTGGGTCACTGACTTTCCCTGGACAAATCTGGAAAAAGACCTTATCTTTCATCTTAGTAAGCACCTCTGCTCAGCTTTGCAAAGGTTATCTTGCAATATGTTATAGAAGACACAAATGGCAGGTTTGTGCATCTAGACGTAGTGGCCTGCTTCTACATACAAGGTCTGCAAAAGACATCACTGTCTGTTGATGATGTAGCAAGGGACAGTATATTTGTTAAGTAATTTGCCTGTTTGGTTTTACAGAGCCATTCAATCTTCCCCTGCTATCTGAAGCACAAAAGAAAGCCACTAAACTGGGAAAATACAAGATCATTTAATCTGAAGCTTGTCTCTAGAGAATCCTGCTGCAGTTGCTCTAACAAGTGGCCAAAATGGGTCTTGTTGGACAGAGTTAAGCTGGAGAGGAGGTGGGACAAAATGGCATAACTGAATCATGGAGAGAATGTGCTTTTGTGAAATGGCTCAAGAGACAGTTCAGACCCAGGCAGAGGGGTGCTGAACAGTGTTCAAAACCCAACTTCAAGGGTCTAAATGTTCATTTGCATTTGCTGTCTGGTTTAAACTGTAAACCCTGCAATGTAAAGACAAAGTTTTAAAGCAGCATATCTGGTTTTAACCCAGTAACCAAAGACCACAAAGTAATTTAACTTTTATTAGTGTTGGAAAAAATTCGAATACTTGCTGGCTTGTGGTTTGGATGTGAAACATACAAAAATAGTGTTATTTTTCCTGATGTCAAATCTGTTTTTTTCATATTGGTAGACATCCAGTTTTGTTCCATTATATAATGATTCTTCAGACAGACAGTAAGAGACAATTGGCTCTTGAGACATAGTTTATTTAACTTGATAATTTTGTACTAATGCAAATGCCTTTGCATTATGTGGTGTCAGCTCATCAAGGTAAAAATGAAATCACTAGAATAAGTGATGTGAGGCCTCTTCTTGTCTTGCTAGAGTTTGTATGAATGTGGGGTTTCTAACTCTTGGAGACAGCAGCTGTGCTTTTCTGTAGGAGTTAACCTGCATCAAACGGACTTATGTGTGGCTCCTAATGCATAAAGTACTTTCTGTCTGCAACTTTATTTTTATTCTCATGTGTCTTTTATTTTTGCCCAAGTCAAAGCTTTTAGAAACCAGAGAAATTCATCAAACTTCATCTGAAAGTTATATGCGCAAAATTTATGGGATGCAAAGCTACGCAATTAAGGCATCTATCACTGGTTGCCCTTCTCTTCCTTCTACTCCCTTCCCTCTGTTGTCCACCAAGTTTTGAGGCAGCAGGAAAATTAACTTTCTCTCTTTTAACATAAAAGTATCTTGTTTTCTTGCTGAGCAGTAAAAATCAGTGGTATTTTGGAAGGTAGAGAATGACAAGTATAAACAAGTATCGCTTCAAGGTAATTGGGAAAAATTTTCTATCAATTTTTTAAAATGTGGAGTCAGAGTGCAGGGTATGCAAAACACTACAAAAGCACTGGACGTAAAATTGTTTGGCCAACTTTGCAGGGTATGGTAAAAACAGATGGTTGGAGAGTGTGCTGATATTCCTGTTTTGTCTAAAATGAGCCAGCTCATACTCAGATACCTGGTGCCTCTCATCATGTACAAAACCAGCAATGGTAGGCCTGATACCAGAAGACAAATTAGCTTTAAGACAGACTAACTGGCATAGTTAAATCATGTGGTGGTTGCAAACGTCTCAGCAGATCAGTCTTGGCAAAATAACATTGAGTTTCCAGCAGCTTCTCCAACTCCATATAAACCTTTTCATATTCTGCTGAGCCCCTAGTGATGGAGTGAAAAATGAGTAAACATTCAGAAACTGGATTGACCGTTAAGGTGAAACTGTCCACATTTCAGGGAGGTGTCAGTGATGCTTTCATAGCAAATAAACCTGTGTCCGTTTGTTTTTTGTGTTTTCCCTTTCCTTTTTCCCCCTCTCATGGGAAGTCTTAAACACTTGCCCTTAATTCCAGAGACAGGTTGTTATCAAACAGCTGTTCCTGGTAGCTTGCTGTAGGTGACTGCTTCTTCCAGCCTAAGCTGGGCAATATTTAGCATGAGAGGTTTAGAATTTGCACCTAATAAAGTCAGCTGATTGCAAGAGACACTTAATTTTAGCCAGAGAAAGAAGCTTTGGGTTCTTCCTGAGCTTTCCCTTTTAAAACATCACAGGGGTTATCTTAGGTTTTTATATGGGCTTGGTGCACTTGTAGACAGGCAGGATTGAAATGACTGGACTGTATGAGCATGTGAACTCAGCAACAAAGCTCCTGCTCTCATGCAGATATGTTGTCACATTAAAAAACAACAGGAGAGAAATACAATTCCTATAAGTGAATGCCCTCTTGGAAGGGTGTTCTGGTTGACACAGAATATCTGGATTATTTAAATAAATTGTAGGGTTTGTTTGATTTTTCTTTTTTCCTTTGTGTGTGTATAATTTTGCTTGTAGATTAGGCAGGTATTCTTGTTCTGACAGTTCTGGTTCATTTTCCAATTTGAATGACAGCAGTGTCCTTCCATAGTTGCATGTACAATATTAGTGATGAGTGCTACATAACATTGTTAGTATTATATGCTTTTAAAAAGGAACAGAGAAAGTTGATGATATTTATTTGCCTTTAATTTAATCTATTTGAATAAATGGGAAACTTGAAAACAACCTATTTAGGAAAGTAACTTAAAGAAAGGATTTCCCTTTTTTATATAGTTGTATCATTAATTAATGATGAGTTTCAAGATCTATGGATTTTTTTTTTATTTATTTCAAATCAGAAGGAGGTTGCTGAGTGTACATGAGTGTCAGGAGGTACATGGAAAACCAATGTGCTGATAAAGGACTTCAATCAATCATACTTTTTCCTCTCATTTTGATATCTGAAAATTGTACATTAACTAATTCTTAAAAATGTTTTGCAATCCAACTCTGATGATACTTAAATATGCTTTTCAATGTTGATTCCTGCCAGGGCTCCATGTTTAATGTGGCATTTGAGTTGTCCTCTTGACAAGAGTAGGGTAGTCTGGATTTGGTAAGAAAGAGTGAAAATATCCTTGGGACAGGTCTGATTCTGTCAGAGATGTGGCTGACTGAAAAGATTTCTTGGAATTGTAGAAATGTAGGAAATGTTTTGAAACTTGCAGTTCTTACTGTGTAGATTGGAAATGTTAAGCATATTTTTGATAGTCTCCTTTTCTACTATTAAAGCATTATGGTTAAATAATTACATTCCTTTCAATCCATTTTAGACCTTACATGATTTCCACTATGAATAAAAATAAAAGTAACAGTAGTTAAAATAATTGTCAGGGGTTTTTTTCTCATCAGGAATTTATTTTCTACAAGGCTACATTGTTACATTTTGTAGAAGGCAAATTTCTTTTATTGCTTGGACTATATTTGAACAAGATACTAATTGTTCCTAGTATTTGTTTCACCCAGCAATAAACAGGGCAGAGAATGAGTGCCAGTGCAGCTCATTGATCTGATAATGAGAGGTGCTCATTCTGTGTCTTGCTTACTGGTCAGGTCTGTCGTGTCTTCAGAGCTCGTGCTTCTGGAACTGTCAGGGCTGGTGTGCTGCATAATGGATGAGCCTGAACTGATGGAGGCAGCAGGTGCTCTAGTAATAGAAAAGAGCGGTGTTTATTATTGTTGTATGCATCATCAATCCTCCTCCCTTTCTCCCTCTGTTTTCTGTGTCTTCCAAACAAAGGCTCCCTATATCTGCAGCAGCAGGGGAGAAAAGAGCAACAACTTACCCTGTGTAACATTGCTGGTTTTTGTCTCAGGGGTAGCCTTGTGAATAGGTCTTGATTTGATGTTCTGGATCTGAGTGGCATGTTTATCAGTGCAAGGGACAACAGTATTGATTTATGAATTCTGTTTAGCAGAAAACTCTTACTGGTTACTGTGTGTAACTGCCCTATTCCAGCTAAATCAGATGAATGAAAAATGGCTTTCGGTCTAGTACTCATAATGCACTGCAAGATCCCTAGCTGCTATGGGAGCAATCTGTTGAAAGATAAGTCTAAACATTCTTTAGTTGGGGAAAACTGTGATTTTTGGGATAAGGAGGAGGAGGAGAGAGGAGTAAACAGAGGTTCTTACTTCTGTTTAAGATGTTGACTACTCTTGCACGTGTCTTTTCAAGAGTAGGCTGTGGTTTGAAATCTTACAGAAGTACTTCCTTTTCTATTTATAGGCAGTCAAGTCTATGAACATCTCATGTCCACTTGCTCTAAGACACCAGTTGATTCTAGATATTCTGCAGTGTTTCTCTTGTCTGGAGTATTGATGGCAGTCACTATTCCCTTTTGCAGGGCTGTTGCTCATCCTTCAGGATCTGGGTCAAAGGTGTCATGGAGAAAAGCTGGGGAGAACAGAAAACCAGTTTATTCCAGTAGAGGCTGCAGTGGGCTTTCTATCTGCCTGTAATGTCATCATAATTTAGAGAGAAATAGTTGTTCTGTTTCACCATACCTTTTTATTTAGTTTCTGGTGGTTTTATTGCTTATGGCAGCGTTCTTTTCAGGGCTTTTTTGTGTTTTAATACCAGCTGGCAGCTAAGCACTGCACAGCTGTTCACTCACTCCTCCCCTCCAGGAAGATGAGGGGAAGAGAATTGGAAAGGTAAAAGTGAGAAAACTCATGGGCTGAGACAAGAATACTTTAATAATTGAAATAAAATAATCCTGCTTTGTAATGAATAGGAAAACAACAAAGAGTAATAAATAAAACACAAGAAACGCAAGTGTTGCAATAGCAAACAATTTCTCACCAACAACCAGCCAATGCCCAGTCAGTCCCCCAGCAGCAGCTCCCCCACCAATCTTCCCTCTGGTGCTGTTGCTGAGCATGATCCATATGGTACGGGATATCCCTTGGGTCTGTTGTGATCAGCTGTCCCGACTGTGTGCCCTCCGAAATTTTTGTGAGTCTAGTTTTATCCATGCTTGGTAGCCAAATGTTGTTTAAAAACAGGTTTAGCTGGAAAAGCACTCAGAGTGGGAATGCTTTTCTTTAACTCTGTCTCTACAGAGGCAGGGACAAAGTAGATCTACTTCCAAAGAGTTATTAATAAAGGTCTCAAAAGTGTATGACTGAATTAAGAGAAGCTTCTTTTCTGCAGGAAAGCAGATAATTTTTCTTCAATCTGTGATTTTTGAAATGCACATTTTTCCTGTTTAGAACTACCTGCTGGTAATTCTGTGGTTTGTTTGCAAGTGACTGCAAAACCATGACACACAGCCCTGTTCCTGCTAGAGAATTTGCCAGGGGAGGACCCAGAGTAGAGAAGGAACATCGAAGAAGCTCAGATACTGCTCTCAAAAGTTTTATGGTTTACCTCTTTCCCTTTTATTTGAAAGGAGCAAAATTTTGCAGAGTTGTATTGATAGCAGATAGAATTATGCTTTTCAGCAGTGTTTGTATGACGTCTCTATTCCCCATGGACAGTTTTCTGTTTTGCTTGCTCTGGGCTTCCAGGCTTATTGTCTGGAAAATCCAGTCTTAAATGCCTTGCCGAGCTGTACTTCATATAGATAAAATTTAAATTGCACAGACTGTGAATGGGACACTTTACATGTGGACTTGCCTTGAAATGACTTGATGGTATTAAATTTAAAAGCTTCACAGTAGACTGGTGCCTACTGATGCTCATCATTGGCATTTCAGAGGCTTCACTGAGACCTAAGACATTGAGTGTCAATTTTAAATGGCTGGTTAAATTTGTTAGTGTTTTGCTCAAGTGAACACTTAATTTCTTCAAAAAGAGAAGCTGGTGTCTCCTCCCAGACATTTTTCATTGCAAAATCTCAGTAATAGTACTGAGCTTTGGTAGTCTCTCTGACAGTGGTTAATGACAGGCTGAAGTGCTTCTAGTGCTGGGCCTCTCTAACTTGGAGCATCTCTCATGTTTGTATTCCTGTCTCTGTGCAGCTTTAAATGTGTGCAGTTTTAAAGCTGTCTGCCAAGATGCACATTCCTAGCAGAAAGCAACACACTGGTGTCAAAAACTGCTTGTCCAAGAAGTAGTGCAGTGGTCTTGTAAAATATAAATGCAGTGATTAACATAAAATAGGTTAAAGCAGTGTAAAGTGGGGATTAGCAAATCTAGATACTGCGGTGATCCTATCATCTCCTACAGAGCTGTTGATCTCTTCATTGCTTTGAGGGTGAGACAAGATGTTGAGCTCAATGAGGAGTCTGCTGCCTGTGTTGTGTTTTGCTCTGCCTCTGCAGCTGTAATTGACAGAGCTTTAAACACTTCTGATTCAGGACTGTCTAAACTTTGTAAAGCTGGAGGAGAGAAAATAGAGGTTTTATTAGCAGATGCTTCAGTTTCAACATATAGATGATACAGCACAGCATAAATTTTGGAGGAGCAGTTTTTCGAAAGCATGGGATACTAAAGCTAGAAAAGGAGTCAAAGGATAAAAAAAAAGTCTGTTTCAATTCTTTGCTCTTTTAGAGATGGCCAGAAACCCAGTTTCCTGTTCTGCTGGACAGTTGCTAATGTAATCAACCTGAGACAAAGGAAAAAATTTCTCCTGGCCTTTGTTGAAAAACATCTTTGACTTGGTGATAAGATGTGAGGCAAAGAGGTATTGGTGGGACAGCTACTCTGTGTTCAGTCGCCAGAGCTTGAGTAATCTCCCTCCATCAGTACTGATTCTAGCTTCAAGAAGGATTAGTTAGGGAAAAAATAAGGTCTGAATCTACAATTTCTGCTTTTGAGACTAATTCCATGTATACACTTTTCTTTCTGTATGTAACTGAAGAGGAACAATAAAAGGCAGTGTGACTGCTTGTCTGTCCATGGAAAGCCCCAGGGAATCACACAAAAAGAGTCTGAAAAATTCACAGTAACTTTAATCAGCCTTTCATTTGTCAGTGAGCAGGCTGCTTGTTTAGTCTGGTTGGGTAAGAAAGAAAGACCTTGGGAAAGGGTGTTCATGACAGTATTTACTCCTCTTCCCTTCAAAGGTGCGGGAACTGCCACTGTGTACTGGTTCACCCTGAAGTGGGATAGGTTATGCAGTAGTAAAAGGGACAACTGAACAGGGAGCTTTCTCCAGGCAGTGTAGAGAGTAAGGCCAGACTCTCCACACAGACAGGACTAGATTAAATGAGGGCCTTGGACTGAGGGGTGCATGCTTGTCTTCTGGTCTGTTGTACCTGTTGACCTCACATCATATATGCCGATCCTGATCTCTGCTTCTGTGACCATCTGCATGGACTCTTGTTTATACAGAAAAGAGTACACAGCTAAAGAATGTGTTGTTATGGTAAGATGTACCTTCCACCAAATACAAGTTATTTTCCTGAAATAGTGCTTCATCCTCCTTTTCCCCAGTCAAGAAGGAGGATGAACACTTTAGTGATAAATCTGTGGCAAAAACCTACAATTCCCCCCTTCTTTAATTCCTATTAAAACTAAGAAAAGGATGATGAATCCTACAGTATAGGAATTAAGGAATTCAAAATTTTTTTAAATTACTATTAATTTTTTTAGCAATAAAAAGAACCCTAAATTGAACAACTGATTAAAAACACCGTAGGGTGATCTGTCATGTCTGTTATCTGGTACCTAATTTCGATGACACTGGAGATAAGAATCTGGTTGCCCATAAAACAGCAATGCAATGCCAATCTACTGACTGTCAAATACAAATTGGATGTAACAGATGACCTGATACTAGGTGAAGCTTTCAGGGCATGTGCTGCAGCCAAAAGAAATCTGACAGAAGTCGCTTTGAAGTTCCCTTCCTGCTCTTTGCTCTCTTTCTTCACAAAATGTTCAACCTTGAAAGCAATGTTTTCTACCCCACCCCACCCCAAAGGGAAGGCTGCAATGTCTGGCAATGCACCTGGAAATGTATACAAACAGCATTAGGGAGGGGAGATGAAAAGGAAGCTGATTTTACTCTATCATGAAATTTTAACACTCCTTAGCATCTTGCCAGCCAAACAGGATTATACTACCAGATGTCCTGGCAGAAATGTGCACGGCTCTGCAAGATCATAAATCCAAGCAACGTATGGCAACCCTGCATGTTTAATACTACTGTTAGCAACACAGTATTTCAGTGTGGAAAACTCTGGTGGTGGGCAGGATTTAGCGAGGACAAAATCTTCCCAGAGTTAGCTTTAAAGCCTTGAGCAGGATAATAGTTGCCGCTGGTGGTGGTATGTACTACTCTTTCAGTATTTCTTTTATCATGTTTCCTAAACAGAGTACTAATTGAGCCAGTTTAGTCTACACTTTAAATATAGGTATCCATTCATAGGATCACGTCCTGATTAATCTATGTAAAGGATCAGAAAAAAAATCCCAGCTGTTGTGGTTTTTTTCAGTTGTTGCTCCTTCATGGAAAACAAAAGGCAGTGACTAGCATCCCTTGGTAAATAAATTATTCCTTTCGTGAGGACTTAGAACTGGGCCCACCAAAGGGGTTGGGAGTGTGTTTGTATCAGTGAGTATGGTTTTCCCGTGCTATATGTTGACACCAAACTGTCAGCTGACCTGATGAGCAGTGTGGCAGAAGGGAATTTAAAGCAAATGGGGGAGAATATGCTGTTTTATTCTATTGCTGCTAGAAAAAGTGAAGTTTCTATGAAGTATAAAAAGAGTGAGTCAGCTTTCTATCTTATTAAAGAATAATATGAGGGTGAATAGTCAGAGGAAAAGAACAAAGGAGACTTCAGCACAGGTAGTTAACTTTGCAAATTGCAGTTAAACTGAAGTGACCAGGAAGCGGAAGACCTAAAAATAATGTTCAGTGCTTTCTTTGCAGATTAGTCTTGCTACCCGAGTGTGAAATCTCCCCTCATCCTCCCATATATTCTTTAATTTCTCAAGTTCTGTACCACAGAATTTCAGGTGATTTATTGCTGGCCACCTTATGAGCTCATGCTGGTTTTGTCCTTGAGAGCAGAATTACATACTACAGATATTTAAGTTGTTTGTTCTTTTATTGATTTCACTAGTAAATTACCTCAATACTGTAAAGCCTTGGAAGACTTTGAGCAGAGTGCTTGTCATCATTCAGCTTTCCTGGAAGACAGGTGTGTTAGACCAGTCGTTGTTGCCCCTGGAAAACTCCATTCATGCAGTCTTCAAGTTTCTCTGTACTAAATGAACTAGCTTCCTAATATTTGTAATAAAGCTGTTCAGGACTGGTTTACATTGCTATGATTTCAGCAATTTAAATCCCTCTGTGACATAAGAAAGAGGGAATTCATGCCTAGATGATGTGTTGTGCCCGCTTCTGTAGACAGAGACATCGCATGATCCATACGTGGCTGAACCAGGAGCCAGTGCAGGGTCTCCAATTTCCATCGCTCTGTCATAGCAATGTGGTGCAATTCTGGGCTGCAAAGGTGAAGCTGGCTTTAACTGGTTAGGGTTGTTTAGTTCAGAAATCTCTTGCCTATGCTATAGGAAAATTGAATTTAACTTGCATATTCATCTTACTAGTTCAGATTAGAACTCAGAAACTGGGAAGTAGGAATTTATTACTCCAGAGGAGCCAAGTCCTGATGCCCTAAAAGCTGTCATGCTTCTTTTGGTGGTTCCCTATTGCTTGTACAATCCAGTGCTTTCTATATACATACCTGATTGTTGCAGTTTAAGCCTTACTTTTATATCTCCCTAGTTAAGTAGCAGGGCATAATTTTTTTATTTAAGTAAAAAAATTATTTAGGGGAAAATAATGGTTGCACAAAATGGAAAGGCAGCATACTCACAAACACAGAAATGAACTGCTTATGAAACTCTTTGAAAATCTTTTTCTCTTTATTATCATGCTTCATAAGCTCTCAAAAATGCATAATAAGAAACAAAGACCTCTCTTTGCTGTGTCTCTAATTTTTTTCACTGCATAACATGGCATTTTCAGGTGTGCACATAGAAAATGAAACTAAGTATTTTCAGTGTGTTATCCCTGATGACCAAGTGTTTATTCAACTACTTATATCTTGTTGGCCTAGATAAATTTCACCTGAGGCCAGCATCTGTTCAGTAATTTGTCACCTTTTCCTTTTCATCCCCCTAAGCTGTTTTGACACAAGACACTTTGCAAGCTCCATCTCAGGAAGCAGCAGCAGCAATATAAAATGCAAGGAAAACAATGTAAACTGAATCTTTGGGAAAATAAAGTTGTATAATATGGCACTGGTGGCTGGATGACAGCCATCCTTGATGACATAAATTTAGTAGCATGTGTAACTGCAAAGAAAAAAGAGTTAATCAGCAACAATATCATCTATACCAAGTGTTACTGTATGCAAATATGTATTAAAGTTGCCATGAAAAAGTTTTATTACTCATTTTAGGTTCATTTTCTGTTGTTAAGTGATAGGGAAACTGAGAAATGCACCCAGCACTCAAATAATTGCCCTGGTTGTGATGCTTGTAGCTTTTTACAGAGAAGAAAATATCATCCTGATGATGAATAAAAACAATGCCTCTTCACATAAATGAAGCACACAATAATAAATGATACTGTTTTGCTTCTGTTCTCTATTTTTAATTTACAGTATGACAGGGAAATGCAGCTTTTTTCCACTCAGCTTTATAGAAATTATTAAAGAAGTGGGAGACTTTTCTACTAATCAGTAACAGGATACAGCTTGTGTTTTGTCTTTAAGGTACTTTGTTCTAACTTTGGCACTCCGGCACTGCAAGAATTACAGTGAATAGGGAACTCTTCCATCTGTCTTGCTTCTTCCTGCACTGCCTAAGTGTGCTGGTCTGTACCAGTGAGGTGGGGAGAGTGCAAGGTAGAAGATGGAGTTGTGTCTCCAAAGCATGTAAGATGTGGCACGTCTGAAAACCTGGCCTTGCAAAGAAAAGTCAGGTCTCAAAAGTTCTCTCAGTTAACATCTTGGGTTTTGGTGTTACTTCTCTTTCTTCCTTTCCTGAAGACAGCAGTCCAGGATACAGACTGCCTTGAATCTGTTTATGACTGGTTTTGTGCAGATTCAGTTCTGAACACCAGTTTTCTGTAATATGAAAGCTGATGGGCTAAAGATTTGTTCTTCCCATTTTTTAGTTTTCTATACCTGGTTGCAGATGAACAATTTCCTTTTTTTCCAGTGAAGCTTAGTAGAAGCACTGCAAATGCTACCCTTTAGTCCTTGTGTGTCAGTGTTTTCTGAGTTTCATCCAGCAAACTGGAGGCTTTTATTTCCAGAGATGGAAGATAAGCTAGAAAGAACAGACCACTGCTTATATCAATACCACGAACACAGTCCTGTGATGCGTGCAGCATTTTTGTGATACTGTGGCTGATGCACATGCTTTCATTTTTACCGGGGTTTGGGTAAAGTGTGCACTTTGCTGTGTGGGATTCTGTGTTTGCAAATATGACGGCGCCAATCTTTTTGCTTGAAGTCCCTTTGTCTCCTCACAGTGTAGGTGTGCTGAGCAGAGGTTATCTCAGCAATGTGCACCAGGTTGGCCTGTGGGCCTGCAGTAGTTGTTCTTGAGGGTATGGCCCAAAGTGGCCCCTGCAGAGCGAGAGATGTATGTGTGTGTGTACGCTAAGCAACTGAGCTCTCGTTTCCTCTGGAAAAGGTGGATCCAGCTTCTTGCTTCTCTCAGTCCCATTTTGGGTTTATCTTTGTAATTTATAATGTCATCTTCATGCTTATTTTTAGTTTCTAGCCTTTCTCTGTTGAACTGTTTTTACATTTTAATTGACTAAATCAGGAGACTTGTAGGTGATTAATGTTTTCCCTCTGCAGCTGCATCATCTAGAACAGGCATAAACCTTGCCATGCCTCATTTACTTCCAGTTCCTTTTTAAACAGACATGCACTGTTCCTGGACCTTCCTGTCTTTCCTCACCTCCTGTCAGTGTGTGTTGTACCTCTCACTGGATGAATTAGTGTGCCAGCTGTGCATCTGTATTTCATGATTTTATTTGTGCAGCCAGAAGTTATGTATGAAACCTTCCTATGTCATCAGTAATGACAGCAATACTCATGTGACAGCTTTTGGCAGATAGATTCCTACCCGAATTGTGGTAACAGTTTCAGTACTGCTCCCTGCTAAATAAGGGTCTTCAACAAATGCATAAGAAGTCTGATTTCTGTATCTGGGACATTTGGTGTTGAGGAGTGAAATAAGATGACTATAATTTTTCTTTAATTTTTTCACAGATTAAAAAACCACTTGGAGTCAGGCTGCTATGAAGTAGCTCTTCCTACTTCTTTCTGTACTGTATTCTGTGGATGAAACAAAAGTCAGTTTTGATATGCTCTGCCTATAATTCATCCCAAATGCTAATGGTTTTATTGTCATGATTTCCCCCTGTCCCAGCAGATCAAGATTAGAGATGATTTACTATGACTTGATACAGGTAAATGGTTAAAGGTCATTTACTACTGGCAAATTACACATGGTTTCTTCAGAGATAGGAGTGCAACCCAGTGCCTTGTGCTACTTTATGCATTTGCATAAGATATGATTGTCCACTAATGCCCTTATGATACATTTTTCAGAGTATGGGACAACTTCCTTCACACTGAACAAAACAATGTGTTCATAGTTTAGTGAAAGGATTAGATTCTAGGCTTTGCATTTGCATTTAAATTTTAAAAAGAAGTGTTGCTCTCTGTCTAAGTCTGCATAGCTATAACCAGCATTTCTGAAACTGATGCATTCGCTAATCCTGTGGGAAAGTGCCAAACCTGTCAGTTTTTATAAATTGCTGTCTTTGTGACAGGAAACTAGGAGGGGAAGGGTCTTATATCTGAATATAACAGCAAGGAGAAAACAGGGACATAATGACAGGTGTGTCCCCAAGTCACTGTTCTCTGTGGTGGAAGCAACACCCAGAGCAAGGGTCTTGCTGAAAGATTGGATGCAAGCCATAAGAACTCTATAAGCATCCAGTAAATGTTTTGCCTGAGTAAAGAGAAGACCTCCTGCAGGACATTTAAAACCTTTTTAAAATTTGTATTGTTTCTGTTCAGTGTTTTCTAAACATAGCAACTATTTTTATATCTTTTGTGATGATAATAAAAAGTATTCTTTACTTTTAACTGAACATGTCATCTGTTGAGAATATGAGGATGAATGGCAAGACACTGTCAACACAGTAGTGAGTAATGAATGGGGTAAATAAATGAATAAAAGTTCAGTCATGCTTGTAGCATCCAGCACCCTCAGGCGAGACTGGGATTCCTAGGTTGCCAGATGGTCCATCCCTAAGCAGCACAGACTGGCTTAAGAGCTCATGAGGCAAAGTGTACCTCCTGGTCCAAGTGTACCTGGGAGGACTGTGAGAAAGTGCCTAATCCTGAGCTTCCACTGAGTTTGTATTCTCTCAACACTCACAGTTGAACTGCTGATGTGAAGTATCTTTTGATATGACAAGGAGTGTTGAGGCATGTGTCTGAAGGGCTGTAACTCATGCCAGTGCTTTCAAATGCCTTTGCTTATTCTATGAAGATCATAAGTTAAGCACTAAAGCTCAAGTCCGGTAGAAAAATTTCAATGTGGTGCAAAAAATGCAAAAAATTCATAGTTTGTCTGAATGCAACAATTTTTAAATTCAAAGCACTATAAAGTAAAACTTCTAAAATATTCTGAAGATCACATTGTAGCTTTTGTTTTATCATTTTTTGTTTTTACTTTTAGAAAAACAGTTCTTTTATAATCTGGAGTTGCACTGGACAGAGCAAAATACTTTGTCCTATATGTTAAAATAGATTGATAAAATGGAAAGGGGGAATGGACATGACTTAGTCCTTTGCAAGCCTGTAAAGCTCAAATGTTCCTTATGCAGCAGATGCTCTAACTGAATATTATGAACTGCTCTTGTAAAGCTCACTTTCTAATAGATGTCACTCTTTTGTTTGCCCCCTACTCTTTTGCAGCAAGTGACAGGCAGAAGTTTTGGTGAGAAAGATTTTCGTTCCGGATTAGAAAACGGCATTCTTCTGTGTGAGTAAGTAATGCTTACAGTTTTAGCCTTCAATACAATCTTGACTAAAGTAGAAAACAACCTTAGCTAGTATGTCCAATTGTTGATTTCCTTTTGAGAGTTTTGACATTGTGCACAGTGGTATTTCATTGCTGTATCATTTCAGTGCCAAAGCTATTGTTACGGTGAGGGTTGAAATGTGGCTTAAAGAAAACAGGTTTTGCGAAGTGCTTCCCTCACTCCACCCCAGCTCCTTAGCTGAGTTATGTAAAAAAAAAAAGGAAGTTTGTTTTTTGGTTTCCTTTTATTTAATGTTGTTAACCACAGATTGGCAAAGAGTGTTCCACACCTGCCTGTGGACGTCTCTGCTACAGTGAGGCATTTTGGGCCAACTCCAAGTCTGAACACTGTCAGGAGTTAGCCATCTGAATACCATCAATACACAGCTGCTTTAATAGTTTCTGGAAAGGTTAGGCATCCTCTAAATTTGCCTAAAGGTGTGTTTCAATGACGTGTTTTGTAATTTTTGGACGAGAGACACAAGGTAGCTTTTGCACATTTCTCTCTGTGGTTCTAATAGCTAGTTTTTGGGAAGAGTCTTCCAAAACCTTGTTACAGGTTTACATGCCAAAGCTGGTGACTTCTAAGAGCAATATGGAAATGTGCCCTAATGCCCTTAGTCCTTTGAAAATCAGGCTGTCGGGCATTTGGGAGAATCTGCTGATCTGAATTGCCTGTATAGACCAATTTCTTTCTCTGGATGTGCTGGGTTGTCACTGAAGTTGATGAAAGCTGTCTTTGCACACCAGAATGATGGAGTTTGTGCAGAACTGAATCCATATTTATAAAGGGGATCTCCTGAGATGTGTAGCTGGACAATTGCATTATTGGTAAAGTCTTATACTATTCCAGGTACTGGAACTTGGAAGCTGTTTTCAGCAGTAGAGTTGAGCTAATATCCTGTAACTCAGCTCAAGGTAGTTTACCATAGATCTGAAACCTACTTGTGTAAATACTGTTATATGTCTCACTGGTGTCATTAATCAGAGCGCTTGAACTTTAGCTTTTAAAGGTGAAAAAATATAAAGGAAATGATGTGATCTATTTTGATTGTAGTTGCATGTCTTTGCTGAGGAGTGGCTTTGGGAGGAGGGAAGTAGTTGTTATTGTTGATCAAAAGTTGTGTAGCTCAGACAGAGCGTACCCTCTTTGTATTTAAGGGTTGCCTCCCGCACAAGATCTCTCTCCTCTGTGTGTTGAAGGGAAGTGCTGTGTGCTGAATCACTTCACAGTGCTCTTTAAATGTTAGGGTTGAATTGTGTTGCATGAAAAGCAAGGGCTGTGTATTTCAAGATTAGATTGTAATCTTATCTGCAAGTAAGCAGAGGTAGTCTGATTTAAATGCTGTAAACCTTTGAGATGGAAGGCTTAAGTAACTGTTTTGCTAACGAGACTAATAAATATGTATTTCTTAGAAGTTTGAGAGCTCCAGTAATAACCAGATCAAGGGACAGCACTTGGTTATACTACGAAACTGTTATGTGATATTGGGAAAATTGCTTGTCTTCATTTACCACCTGTGGATCAGTGCAAATCAGCCTGAAGGAACCTGTCTCCTCAGCCTCAAATCTTGGAAGACATGATGTTTGCATCCTGCTCTTGGTTAGTGAGCTGTGGCTAGTGTGTAAAACTCTATTAGGCTACAGAGCATTAACGAGAAAGACACAAATTTGGCCTTCAAGTTTGATTTCTTGATGATGAACAAACTATAGCACCAGCAGTAGAAGTGGTTCCTCGCTGGTTCCAAGTCCACTGTAAAATAGAGAACTCAACAGAAATTCTTGAGTCTAACACTGAGAACTCTTAGAGTATCTTCAAAAAGTACGTTGGCAAGTGAAGAACTGATAGTTAAATTTTTTATCTGTTGCTCAGTGAAGAAGCACTGCAAAGCTGCCACAAGCAATATTGTCTTTTTAGACAGGAGTTTTGTGATTCATCAGAAACCTACCAGGGTACCTAATGAACAAAATGTAGTGGTATACAAGCTTTGTCTTAACTTCCTTCAGTCAGTTGTGCTTTCATTGCAGCTGACCTCAACAAGTAGATGAAAACCTGATCTAAGTCTCTGAAAACTTCAGAAGACAAGAAAGAAATTACAGCTATCTTGGTTTCTGAAGATGGAAGAACTCATTGCTTTTGGTCAGGTTTTATCTGATTTGTTGAAGTTTTAGGGAAAAGCAAACCTCTGTTTTTATCCACAGGACAGTACTCACTGCAAGTGGCATTAACTGGCAACTCATAGCCAGACACTTGTGTGGGTGATGTCCATGTGAGTGTGGAATGGTTGTGCTTAACTTCCACATGACTGTTTCAGGGTTTTGCTTGCCTGTTGTATTTTGTGAGGAAGACTGAAAGTGAGCTTGGGCTCTGAGGGAGCCCAGCAGCTAATGGACTGGAAACTGCTGTCAGGAGCAGGGACACAGTCAGCATGCCTTGAATGCCCCAAACATATCTCAAGCTACCTTCTGACTTTGCAGGTGTTTTGCAGAAGGGAATGGGGAAGTTACCATGCCAGAGGCCATTCCTCAAAGAGACTGGTCTTATGCAAAAGGATGCTGGGGGAATCTCTTTCTCTGTCTGTAGGAGGATTGTTTGACCCTTACACACAGTAATGCCAGGCCCGCCTCCACTTGATCCCAGTCTCTACATCCTACACAGCCTACAGACACTAGCAGACATCACTACACTGGTTATAAATTATTCATTCATATCTAGCAACAATCCACATATTTTAATAAATGAAAACTAATGCAACTGTGCAATGCCAAAAGCTCAGACTCTGGGGATGATTGTGTTGTGGAGCACCATCCTGCCTAGCAGCGCAGTCCAGACACGTATGCTTGCCACAGGAACCCACGAGCCTTGCACCTGCCTCTCTGGTAGTGTTTGTGCTGTGGCTGGCATCTCAATCTGGCCTCAGTATGAACTTTATAGCTTGATGCACTCAGCTGAGGAGCTGAGGGGCGTATTTAAACAATGCAGGATGCCATGAAGCAACAAGTCAACACATGAGAGCAACACAAGCCCTTTCTTCTTTCTGGCTGTTTGAAAGCCCACTTGTGCAGTTGCCCAGACAGTGGTGGCTCTAATTGTTCACCCAGCTGTGCTGAGAAGCCAGTGACTACGACTTCTGTTTGTCTGAAATGAGTTCATGTTTTTTTAGCATAGCTGTCTGACATCAGTGCAGATGGTGATTTCAGCAAGGGATGTAATAGCTGTATAGGCAGAGGCAGTTCTTGCTCTGTTCTTGCTTTGTGAATTAAATTCTCGTATGAAAAGACTGAGGAGTTTCTGCATGGGTGGGCAAATGTGCCTTCCTGGGGTCATGACTGAAAGCTATATGATGCAGGAATACAACACCAGTAGCAGGAAATATCACTCAAAATCCCCTATTGCTGCTCCAGCACATGTTCAGGTTTTTTTTCTCTCTTGTTACATAGCTTTAATGTTTAGGTTTGACCTAGATATCATAAGAAGCTAGAGGATTAATCAGAAATAAATTAGATCTGGTTGTTGCAATGCTTAGGTGTTTCTGTTCTATGGATTCAGGCATCTGAATGAAGGTTGACTGCCAGAAAAAGCACCTATGCTGTCTCTCTGTCTGCCCTGCTGGTTTGGGTGGTTCTGTTGGGTTTTTTGAAACAGCAGGTAAGGAAGTCAAGGTTGCTTTTATTTCTAATCATGCAACAATTGCTATTAATAATTTAAAAAAATATTGCAAGAAAAAAATGCATACGTCTTGCAGCAACCTTGCCCAGTTGTTACTGCTCTAATATCCTTGCAAATGTGTTTTCAATTTTTTTTCCCCTTCTCCTTGCTGCCCACCTCCCCTTGTCCACCTCTGCTACTGCAGGATTCTTTCTTTCATGCTGGGCATTCGGTAGTAAGAGAGGTCTCTCTAGGGATGTGAGACTTCAAAAATGTGAGTTACTTACTTTGATATGATTATGCAAAGAGGATATATATCCAATATATCGCTAAGAACTTCTGACATGCAATTGGGATTGTATTTTCTCTCAAGCTTTCTCTGGAATCAAGCAATCCAGTCACCCCGAAAGTTTGTATCCTTAGTAATGAGACTCTAATGTCAGGAACAGGACCAGACCATAAAGAAGAATAACAACAACAGTTGGGATATGGATCCTGGGCAAAAAACTTTAAACAACGAACTAAAACTGAATCCAGTTTGGATATTAGCAGAAATTATTTGGCTTTGCCATAGAGTCCAACAACGTCATGATTGTGTGTAATACCTTGAGTTCTGTCTATAGAACAGTTTAGCTGCATGTCTGGTTTACGTATGTATTAAAAACAGTTTATAGCAGTACATGCAGGCATAATAAATCTTTGATATTTCTCAAGCATGAAAGTTCTAACAAATATTTAACTGCATACCTTGAAAAGCAATGGCATACACGTACAATAGTGAAAGAGAACTAACTGTGTGTAGTTAAAGATGGATGTCACTTGCCTGTGCAGTTCTGGATACCAACTTATGAGCGCTTTCCCAAGGTCTTCTTTGTTTTTTAGAGACTGTTATTTTGTATATTAGCACATGGTATTTATGTAGCTTAGTAAAATGTGCAGAAACTACGCTTATTCTTTGAAACTGGGACTCTTTGACTCTGTAGCTCTTTTGTTGTTTTTTGAAAGAGGAGATACAAAGATGTTTTACTTCTTTTAAGTAATCTTGGTAAAATTGCATGTGTACAGTGAACTAAAAAAAAAGTTTGACACTTTTTCTGTTGTAGGACAATATATAGAAAAGGCAGTTCTCTTCTGCTACGCACACTAGGAATATATGCTCTTAAAAAGTACAAGAAAGTTTTTAGGTTTTACTTTTAAATAAAGAAGATGAGAAGTTAGTCATGCACATAGATTATTTTATTAGTATTTAAAGAAAATGTTAAGTGCGGCTGTAAATCTGAGCAAACTGGAAGTGATTATGACCAAGAATTACTTAATGGCATTTATCATTTATTCTGTCATGAGAATGATTTTCTTCCACAAATAAGAAATCCCCTTAGCTTGTGTTCTTCATGTTGCTGGTGATGAATGAGCTGCATTTTCTCAGAGAGCAATTTCTTTGGGTGTGCATCCTGCTTCTAGTGCATCTGACCAAGGTTTGGGCTGACATGAATGCAGTTTTTCAACAAGGGCTGGCTATGTGCCAGATTAGTACAAGTGTAATGCTATGGAATAATAAAACTTCTGTGCTCCGTGTCAGTGATACCAGGAGGTGTGAAGAACAGCCTTCGCCGTATATATGGTGTTTCAGTCGTTCTTCTTCCAAGCTACTGTCACTTATGTCATCTTGTAGGGGAAAACAAATACTCTTTGTAGATTATAGGATTTTTCAGCTGTGTCATTCTAATTGTCTGTCAGTGGTATGGGCCTGGCATCAGTTCAGCACTTGGCTGTGTAGTGAACAGTGGAGAAGTCAGTGGATGCCCAGCCCTTATGCTTAATTAGTATTTTGCTTGACTTTCCTATTCTTGGAAACTAAGACGGTATTTGAGTTTCATAGGCGTATTTGAAGTTTTGAATGTGACCCATGCTTTGAGGTGAGAAGGAATGGGTGTTCTCCTGCGGTTTTCAGGCTCTGTACTGTAAAGCCAAAACATTATCAGCATCATGAATTTGGCATGTCTCCAGGTTTGAGAGATGGGCCCCAAGGCTCATGAAGCATTGGGATTTAGGTTCATGTGAGGACATCTGAAACAGTTTTATATGAATACAGAATTTTTAATCTTTAATTTTTGTTGCTGTTTTATAATGAAGAACTATTTATTAATATGATTTAGATCAGGGGCCAAAGGTAACATAAACCCTAATGCTAAGCCCATTTTGAGGAGAGAGGAATAGCCAGTGAGGGGCATGCTTGAGTACAGACAGAATAACCTGTCTTTGTATTTATGTTTTTTAAAAGAGTGCATTTCAGCAGACTAAATAGTAGAGCTTTCTCACTGATGCTTGGTTATTGACAGGGCAGGAGGCTGTGGAACACTGACCCACTCAAAAGGAGTGTTGCTCAATGCAAGGCAAGGTAATCCTGTGAGAAGTTTCAGCTTTTCAAGAGTGTATGTTTAAGAAAGCATATTTAGTCTGGGAAATTATCCATGGCCATTGCTATTCAATGTAAAAATTATGCATGAACTGTAAATTTATAGGTGCATGAGATGCTCTTTACGTCATCAGTCCTTGTGATTGTAGCTTCTGTATAAGTAGCTTGTGAAGTTACTTACTCACAATCTTCCCTGTTGCCTTTCTTGAGTTATTTGCAAGGCCTCTATTTTGTTCATATTTTCAGTCTTTGGTCGAGCAAGACTCATGCAGTCCTGTGTTTGGAATATTGTTTTCTCAATGCTGCATATTTGCATAGGTCTTTATTCGCTCTGTACATCTTAGACTGGACTGTGAGCCCTTTATGGGACAAAGTCAGTTCTGTCCTACTTGTTAAAAAGCACCTTGTTCATCTGATTCTAAATAAATGAGGTCAGGGGCATCATTAGCAATCACTCAAGAATGTTTTCCCAAAAATATTTTTGTGACCTCAGGAACATGTTTATATTTTGAAACTTCTTAACCATGTCTTTTGCAACAAAATATTTTGACTTTTCATTGTTCGCTGTTTCAATGTGATTTGTTCACCTTTAAGGCTAGTAGTGGATTTTTCTGTCCTTTTCAAATATTTGGGGGCATTTTGGAGCTGCCACTAGAGCATGAGTTAAAAATATGTGGATACTGAAGCTGTCTAGGCTAATAATTATCAAGTGCTGAAAGGCTGCTTGTTTGAATGTAAGTCTGTAAAACTTAATTTGAAGAGAGAAATGCCTCTGTGAAGGTTTACTGTGGATAGAATTTCCTGAACTCTCAAATATGAAATGCCCTTTTACTTTTAGATCAGATCATTAGTAAGCTTTTCTTTTTAGGAATATGATCTGTTACTTGAGCAAAGAGCTCTGTTGGATATCTCTCCCTCCAGCCTGGATTGATCTGTGAACACATATCACTTCAACTTTTCTTTTCTCTGTTTCTCAAGTTTATTCTCTGAAAATGCTTCCCTTCCATTTGCTCCTAGAAACAAGGTCTTTTTGGAGGCTGGGTTTTGGCAGTCATCCTCTGAATATTTTCTTAACTGACGCTTTCTTGCAAGAATTTAATGGGCAGTTTATTGGTGCTTTTCATTAGTTCTTTTATCAACTGTTGCCTGAAACGCCTTCTCTTCCTGGCAGAAGTTTTTCAAATTCTTAACTAATGATAAAACCCCCAGGATGGTCTAATAGGTTAGTCACTCAGTGGCTAGTACTGATTTCAGCTTGTCTGTCCAACTGTGAAGATACCTTATCTCCTGGAATGCCAAGCTTTGGGGACAGCACAAATAGAGCAATTAATTCTTCCCATACCTAAGAGAGCTGGTTTTTATCGGGGGAAGGAAGTGACCTAGCGTCTCCCTATGAGTGGGGATAGAGCAGCTTTCCACTTCCATCGTGCCCTTTTGTTTCTCTCAGGTAAGACAGATCTAAGGTTTTAGCTTCTATGCAGTGTCTTACTGTGCTTCATTTAACAGGTAGCTACAGGAGAGTCCAAGCCAGCACCTGGCACAGGGGAAAGGAGGATGAGTGTCTGGTTGCGCCAGGGGAGATTTAGATTAGATAGTAGAAAAAATTTTCTCACCGAAAGGGTTGTAAGGCATTGGAACAGGCTGCCCAGGAAAGTGGCCAAGTTACCATCCCTGGAGGTATTTAAAAGATGTGTAGGTGTCATTTGTAGGGACATGGTTTAGTGGTGGACTTGGCAGTGCTGGGTTAACGGTTGGACTTGGTGATCTTTGAGGTCTTTTCCAACCTTGATGATTCTGTGTTGGATTGAAAGTGACAAGAGAACTTTGAGAAGAACAGAGGATTGTTCTGACTCAGGACCAGTGCATAAATGCTAGGGGTAGTGGGCAGAAATCCCCACAGAGAGCTTGAAGTAGGTCATGTATGTATGTAGAGACTCAGGTTTTGTGGATGGAGCCTGAAAATTCTTAGTTGTATCCTGGTTTGGGTTACTGTCTTCTGGGTATTTGGTGGGGTTGTTGGAATCACTCAGAATGAGCCAAGGATTAGGATTGGAACTGGGGAAGGGGGCACAGGCTGGAGCTGCAGATGTGGTTGGGGCTGCCAGAGGAAGATAAGTGCTGCAGGTTTTCTCTCCTGAAAACTCTTTAGACTAGGACATGGCTGGGAACAGGAGGCCCAGGGCAGCCAAGTCCTCTGGTTAGGATTGGTGGGGCAAGAAAGCGTGGGACTGCAGTTGTCAGGGGCTGCTAGGAGAAGGTGTGGGTTAGTGTTTTTTCTCACCTGCAGAGCCTTTCCCTTGGGCCATGGCTGAGGGTCTTGTGCCAGGTCCCCAATGCAAAATGGTGAAGGGTCTTGTTCGCCCCGTGTTTCAACAGAAACCTACCAGAGCTGATAAAACTTTACATATCAAGACACGTGTTCTATGCGAGTCTAAATTGGCACGGAAAATTTAGTTTGTGTATACAGGCCTATGTAAGAAGAGGTGTAGTTAGTGGATTTTTGAGAAGCAGGGATGGACAATAACTGTGTGAGTGAAGGCGACCATTGAGACACTGCACAAACAGCACGACTTTTCAGCTGGGTTGGTAGCAGAGCAAGCTTAAACCACTCAGTGTTTTGGCATCTGGATTGTTGTTCTAGATGAGGCAATAATTCAGAAACAGTCAGTCTGCTCTGGAAGAAACCTCCCTTTGACATGTTCTGCAGCGAGCAAGTCCTGGGGGGTTTGGTGCCAGACCACTTAGAAATGTTTCCAACAGGAGACAAACTTTTTAATAATAATTTTAATTTCTTCCTCAGGGTTTTCTATCTTGCCCCATCCCATTTCCTGTCTTTTCAGCCTCCAAATGGTGACCTAAAATGTTGTTTGTTCCCTTCTCGTTTCCTTCCTCTCAATTTATCCTTCTCCCATATTTCACAGAGAAGTCTGTACTAGCCATTTTGAAGATTTACTTAGAATGGGTTTTGGCATTTCAGGTTTCCATTAAGAACTCTTTATTTTGCCTTCTATTACTGTCTATGACTTTTAATCTACACCTGCAATATTGGTTATGGTGCCTGATGTATTCACATTTGAGTAATAAAGAAAATGGGATGCTTTAGCTAATATATTATTTTTTTCCTGAGACAGAATAGGCAGACTGAGGATTGAAATCACAAGAGAGCTACAGTATTTGGAAAGAAGTCCCCTGGCAAAAAAAAAAAAAAAAATCTTAAATTGCCTGGTGTAGCAGCTAAATGGAAAATAGTTTTACAAGGTTGCTGCTGTGTGAGGTTAAAACATACCATAGTATCTTTTGGGGGCAAAAAAGTAATTTTTTTTTCAATCTGTGAAATAAAATAATGGTTCTAGAAGATAGGCAGCTCTTTTCTTGCCATTCTCTTCATCTAATGGGGAAAAGTGAATTTTTTGTAAATAAAAGTATATTAATTCATTTGTTTGTAGGGCATTACTGTTACATTCTATCTTAAGCAGAAAGGAGGAATAGTACAGCAGTCTGTATGAGCTTGGGTTGCAGAGATTTTAACTTCAAGAATATTAAAAAAATACCTCCAACTTCCAAAAGTATCATTCATATTTGTTTTATTGCTACTCCCAATACGTGATGGTGTTGGAGATGTGGGAACTTCAAGAACATGATAACATGAGTAGAATTTAGGACAAGTGGAACAGAAGCTTTACTATGATAATAGAAAACTGAGAATAGCATCTCCCACTCAGCTCCCCGTTCTCTCCAAGTGATTGCAGAGACCCAACCTATATACTGTTTCAGGGAGACACAAAGGGAAAGAGGTGAGGAAAAGTGATCATTTCAATGTTCATAAAGCCAGATGTTCACTCCAGGAGGGATGAACTCCTTTATGAGCCTGCAAACTGCCACAGTCCTAAGGAATCAAACAGCAAGTAATGTGCCACTAATGGAGAAATGGTTCTTGGTGGAGCTTTGAGCAGTGGCACACCACCTGTTATCCTAGCTCAGAAGCAGGGAGCTAGAAACCATCACAGACTGTTAGCTTTTAGTTGAAAGGATTATTCTTTTAGTTTGGATAAACTTCTCAGCCAGGCCTCTCAAATATTAAATATGAATAATTTTACCACCACAGTAAGCTGCCAGAGGAGTCTGCTCTTGAATGGAGATCATGTAAGCCCACAACGAGGTTCCTCTCTTCCATAGTGGCTACTGTAATTTTCAGAAAGTTTTAAATTTAAGCAGACATCTTTGTTTCTCTTCAAAGATCTTGAATTTTAAGTCCATGTCTTGACCTGATGATTTTCTTCCCAGTGGATGGAACTGGTTGAATTTTTCTTTGGATAAAAGGCATTATGGTTTTCTCTTGGGGGAAGGGTGGTGAAGACACAGTGTTTGTTGCAACAGGATTTCACAATTAAAATTCCCCACTTTTAGAGGCTTGCTCATTTTTTTGAGCATTCTAACAATGAACCATGTCAGCACATCTCATAGCATGCTCATGGGTGGTGAGGAACTTGGATTTGGGGGGTTGCTAATCTTTGGACACTGAACAGTGTTCAACTGTGATATCACTGGCCTAATGGTGTTTTCATGATGAGATGGGGTTTTTTTGGATTCCCTTTTTATTTGTCTTCTCTCATTTATGATTTATGGGGCCCTCCATTCTACACAATATATGCAAGGATGGCATTTAATTTCAAGTCAAGATGAAGAAAAATAGACAGGCCACCCATAAAGTGTACATCCTTTCTCACTTTCCTGCAGTGCAGAAACTGCCAGACCCAGATGCCTTCTGGGTTTCTGCTCTCAGGCTGTTCCAGGCATGATCTGCCTGTATGCACGGAAGGCAGGCTGATGTGACAAAATTCACCCAGAATCTGTCTGGGTCACTGATGTGGTCTAGATCAATTTCAAATATAAAATCAATAGTGTTAAGTTACTGTGCTGTGGATATTCATCCTAGTCTGTCTTCATTTCAGTGATGGAATTTGGGTGTCCATGTGTGTTTTCAGAAGGGAGAAAGGGGAGATTCTTCTTATCTAGCCACACTGAAATCCTTTTGTGCTGGGGAAAAGTGTTTGATAATTTGGATTTTGTGACTTACCACTCATAAAATACTCCTTTCTCATAACAGGTTGCTGAATGCAATAAAGCCAGGATTGGTAAAAAAGATCAATAGACTACCGACTCCCATTGCAGGTTTGGTGAGTATATCAAATGGAGAAAAATATTTCAGCACTGCTTTTTGCACCTTGACATTGACTATGTGATTCAAATAGCAATTATTTTTGTAATTTGAACTCTTGTAGCCTAGAAAACTCAGACAGTCCCTCTGAAATCGGAATGCTCTGTGTAGTCACCTTAAGACCTTTCAGGGCTTTTTTTTTCGGAACTGGGCAGTATGCAAGTGGCGGGGTATATTTTTAGAGGAAGATGATCTTCTTGGTTATATATCACCTCCCAGTTGTGGCACTAGCTTTAGAAAAACTGGAATGCATGCATTAGAAGCCATCACCACAAAAAGATAGTTTTTGGAAAGGAAGAAAACTGTACTTGTATGTTTTGTCTCATTTTCCCTTTCCCCAAAATACCACAGTCTGCAGATAACATTCATTGTGGGACTGTCTAGGGAGCTGTTTCATGTTGACTTTAAGGGCAGAGCAAAATTTGGCCATACTCTGTTGTAAGCAAGGAAGGAAGACTGCAGAGGATGTGCTGACAGCTCATGGGCTGTCAGGGGCACTGGGTGATCAGGGGGTCACCTCAAGTGGTGGCACAGTCCTGTGCTTGCTCTTGGGACAAAAGGTGGGGGTGTGATTGAGTGTTGGGTCTAGCCACATAGAATTAGCCCCATAGAATATGACTGTATTGATTTTACCTTCAGCTGTAACTGGGAATAAAAGGGTCCTTGAGCATATGGAAGGTGGCCATCCTCGATTTAGGCTCATCATATATATATGGTTCCTTTGTGTTCTGGCACTGCTCACATTGCAGTTTATGCAAGATTCAGAATATATTACTTGTTGATAGCTGAAGTTAACATTCCTTTGTATAAATGGCATTAAAAAGTTTCAGCGTATCAGCAACCATGTTACATATGCTGTTAAATTGATTCTATAATGTTGTTACATAGCCTTTGAGGCTGTGTCTTATAACCTGTTGATTGACAAGGATATTTCTGCATGAATACTGCCTGGTTTTAGAATCTCAATTTTGATCCCCACCACCCTTTATCTAAAGTTTCCTTGGGTGCCTTTCTTTTGCCTCTAAAACCCATCTTGTTTTATTCTTTTGCAGTCCTATTTGAAATGAATATTTGATATAAACAGCTGCAAAAAGTACCAGTAGTGCAGTTTTCTTTTCCTTGGCTTGCTTTCAGGAAAGACTCAATTTTTGTTATGACTGTTTTAAGAAGATGATATTGAATTACATTGGTTTTTTTCCTTATTCATATGTAAAATCCCAATGGTAAGGTGGTTGTAGTAGGAAGGAAATAGAAAAAGTCATTATGTGTGTGTATTTTTCTCATTCCTTGAGCTAAATCTCTCCTGCAAGATGTGTATCTTCAAAGCATTATGAAAAAAGTAGTTTTCAGGCTAGTAATGATACAGCAGATCTTTTTTGTATTGTAAAGTGACTTTACTACCTGTACCTGTGTTCTCTGATTATCTTTAGTAATTACATTTCTAAATATTTTTCCTAATAAATAATTAGGCTATTAAAAAAGTTCACTGTTTCTGAGTTCTTGAACACTACCAATGGATGTTTTAATCTACATTTCTGTGAATAAATCGCTCCAAACAAAACAAACTATCAAAATTTCCCCTTGCTTTCCAAGATGTCTGGTTCCATACCTGCTGGCTTTTGTTGCCATTTTTAGTTACAGTGGTGAGTGAGTGGCTGTTTTAAGGATTGCATGTGAATTTGAATGATCAAATGTTCTGTCGAGTCTGTTATGCTTATTTATGGTGTATTATTTAAAAGTACAGCCATCAGGGGTATGTTTGAGCACAGGGTGTATCCTTTCCTTTTCACTTACCTGTACCATGCCTATGTGTTTGGAAAAAAAAAAAAATATTGACACTATGGTCCAGAAGCAGTTATACCTCCTAGGCAGTCGACCATATATGAGAAACATTCCTTTATTAATTGCCAAATTTTCTTTATTATCTTAGTTTTGGTTGGCTTGACATACTGAATAGTTACTTCTTTCCAGTTATTTCACCCCAGTGAGTGTGATTTCCTCAAGTACAAGTAGAAATGCTGTGAAAGCTTCAGTACCTTTTCTGCCTTGCATTAGTGCTTTTAACTCCTAGATACTTCTTCTGCCTAAAAAGTGTAACCTAATTATTGTAACAGAATTAATTTCTTTCCAGTAGCTGGTAGAATAAGTATTTATTTGGCTAGGAGAGACAATAGGTATGTTTTCTTTTTTACACAGGAGGAGCTAAAACTTAGGAGTAATTGCAGAGTATTCAAAATGCCTTTTGTTTCATCTTTAACCTCCAGAGACACAAACAGTTACATTATGTAGCTCTACAAAATGTCTACTTGAGTCTAATTCTCCAGATGATAGTCTGTTTTTCTCCTTTGTTACGGTAAGGAAAAATTAAGAAGTGTCCTTTATCGAAGGAAAATAACAGTGAACTTGAAGCCCATATCAGACACATGCTGAGATGTTCATTTGGGAGTACCATCAGGTGTAAAAATTTTGCCTGTATTTCATGTTTGAGTGACTTCTCGCAACACTTCCCTGAAGTATTATGTATAACTGGTCTAGTGTTGACAGACTGAATTCTTCAAACTTTTCCTGGCATTTAAAACTAAATGAATCTGCAGTTACTCTGAAATTCTCACAAGTGACTTGCTCATGTAGTTTAAGATGGAATAGTTTATTTGCAGATCTTGTGTACCAGAACACCAAACTTTTAAGTAAAATTTATTGGTTATAGTGCTGTGGTGTTAAAGTGAGAACTCAAGGATCTGAACACCACCATACTAAGCACAGGCCATATAAATACACAAAGATGACCTTTGTCTAGTTGCAAGTCTTAAGTCAGGATGTGGATTGTGTGCAGCATTACATATAGAATTACATATGTTCAGCTTGGCAGGCTTGTTCGTAATTTGCTTTGATCTCCAGAAGTGCCGACTGCTTCTGTTATCACAGCAGAAATGATACATTGCTTTAATGAAAGAAAATGTAGGACCACTGGTTTGGTATTCAGACTTGCAGTATTAAATTTGATGAAATGTTTTCTCATTCTTGTTCAGTATTCATTAATCCCGCAAGCTAATGCTCCCACGAAAAAGCAAATTCACAAAACATTCAAAGAACACATTAGGCCTAGGTAGGAGTAACACGCTTTACTAAAAGCCTCGTTGCCAGAAGAAATGTTCTCACGTGAGAAATTGATACTGAGCATCTTTTTTCTAAGACTGTCAGCTTTCTAGCACCATCATTTCATGTATTTAATTGTAGAAGGCTGCAGAAGTATTTTGCTTGAGTTATTAATTAAAAAACCATCTGGAGCTGCAGAAGACTTACAAAGATGTATTAGAGTACAATGAATATAATTAAGTGACTTATAAAACCAGCAATTTTTTCAGCGAGTTGCTGTTGGTTTCTTTCATTTTGTACGGCATTCATAGTGAATACACCTAATTTTTAAGGTTTCTACTATTTGCAATTTTATACCTCTATACCTTATTATCTATTCTATAAAAAATTACCAGCATCACCACAGATAAGCTTTGCTCTATAATGCTAACCACAGTGTGTTGACTTTCTTTTTCCCTTAAAAAGATTGCAGCTTTTTCTTCCTGTCCCTGAATAATGTCATCCTGTGAGAAAATAAAAGGTTTCTGCCTTATCTTTTGTTTGACAGGGTTTAGGGGAGTTTATAGCATTACTTCAGTTCCTTGAGCAATCCCCACAGGAGCTCAGACACTTATTTCAGAGGCTGTGTGAACGATTCTCACATATAATAACTAGGAAGTAGTCAAGACAAAGATGGAGAGATGAACTTTAGTTTGCATCTTGGCTCATGTTTCAGCACTACTGAATAAAAATCTGTTTATTGTGGCATCCAGTTTTCAGTTTGTTTATGGTCCTTAACTTTGTGATGTATGTATGATATAGCACTAGAAAAAATAGCTCTGCAGAAGTCACCTGGTTGCATGGTTATTGCACCAAGTTGAACAGAACCATAATAGGCTGCTTAAAAAAGCTTGTTCCTTTGAAAGCAAGGCTGGGGTTTTTTCTCTCATTATTTTCCCAGGAAGTTTCTTTTGGCAAAGTGTTCTCTGAGAACTTGCTATTACCCTTATTAAGAACAGCTACCTGTCTGCTGGTGCTGGTAGTTTGTTCTTTTGCTGCTATATTGCCCAAATTGTAGGTTTGGGGTTTTTCTATCTTACATGTTATTTCAAAGAAATGTCATCATTCTGTTAGCTTTCAGGAGTTTGTGCTACTAATTAAATTCAGCAAATGAGATCTTTTTTCTTCATGCAGGTATGAACCTCAAAATAAAATTACAAGACCCAAATAATGTGTGTTTCACACAGTTAAAAATTATCAGCAAAGATTGAGAAATACACAGAACTTTAACAGATGTGCATTATTTTTCTCTCTCTTTTCATTCATACCTCCTTGTTACTAATTTTTTTCTTTTAAAATGATCTTCTTGTTTTTTCTTTTAAATTTATCACTCTCCCTTTAATTCTAGTACTTTCTGGAAAGAGCCTGCTCCTATTGTAATATATAGATTCATAATATATGATAATTTCTGTTTCTTTGTTTTGTACTACTATTCTCTGCTGAATATATTCATTTCCCAGAACAATTGTATTCATAAAAAAGTCTTGCTGTGTAAGTTGTGGTACATGTGAAGTAAACAGAAGCAAAATTTCCTGACTATCTAAAAACAGTAAGTTCTTGGCACTCACATCCCAGAAGCATTTTTGTGAATGTTGACGGAAAACAAAGTGTCAACAGCATAGCAAAATACTGTGCAAACCATTCTGCCATGTTTTCTGTGGATCTTCCTTGCTAAATAGTAGTTGGTTTCTCTACACCTCTTGTGCCTGCTTTCAGTTCTGAAATGTGAATGTGTTTGACTAATGCAATATTTAGGGTCTGGCCAGTGGTTCAGAGCAGCACTGTGTGCTTTGGCTCATCACATACTGTAATATATAATGAATCTCTTTTCTAAAGCAAAGTATCCTTAAAAAAATTAATCATTAGTATAGTGTCCTTGTATGCTTTGCGTTGTTTGGGTTTTTTACTCCCCTAGCTTTCTAGACTGCCTTCAAATTGATTTTTCATCTAGATTTTCCTGCCTATTCATTTGGGTGTCATCTGAGCTGGACAGTTACCGTATAAAATTAATGTTTAATTAATTTAGCTGTATGTTGTATTCATAAACATTTCTAAGTTACACAAAGAATATAAAAGCAAACTCACAGGTGTTTCTTAAGCACATTGTTTGTAAATAGTCTGTGTGGAACAATCTGCAGTGAAGCTGTAGTTAATTCATTGCAGAAGAGGAAAACAGCCATCAGTTCAAATATGGCAGGCAGCACAGAGAAAGCAGTACGGGGGGCAAAATGAGATGCAAACAAATAAAAACTAAAACTTTATATGGAAATTCAGCTGTTTTTCTTTTTTAAACTGGATTGAAGGTTTTTATTGCTTCCAATTAACCATACAAATGCTCTCCAGAAAGCATTGCTCTCCTGCCATTTAAACTAGTAACACAAATGCAAAATACAATGCTGGCATCTCATTTAGTATTTTAGTGATTGAAATGGGTGTGCTTACTCTGATGTGTTTGGTTTGGTTCCAAAACTCTCGAACACTTGATGCTGGAAACTAATCATTGATCTGACAGCAGATGTGCTGGAGACATATTCCACTGCTTGGTTTAGCCGTGGGTTTAGCCTGTGTTGTCTGGCTTCTAAGTTGTACTATAATCTGATGTATGCATGCAAGAGGGGCTGAAATAATAGGAAATTAATAAAAGGCATGAACTATAGAAAAACTATAGAACAAAACAAAGGGATGTAAATGACCCCACCTTATTTATTTGCTTGTGATGGTCTGAGCTGCATTTAGCTGTAACACACACTCTCAGAGAAGTGAGTTCAGCCAACTCCTGTTAGTCTTCATGTTCACCATCTCTGTATGGCTCATAAGTTGTCCCTAACATTCATGAGCAATCACTTCTTTCCTCAGCTACCAGCTGTAGTGTTGTGTTTATGATGGCTGGAGGTGAAACTTGAAGCGAAGAACCTTGATTGTTTCCAAACTGCCTGTTATTGATCCCTCAGCGATTTTTGTGTGCTTCCTGCACCACTGGCCCCAGCCAGAACTCAGCCAGGACTTTGGCAGACCAACCTCACTGCTGCCCCTTAAGTCCCTTCTTCTGGATGTGGCCTTGGCTGGAGTGCTTACAGTGCACTCAATAAGCTAAACTGTTTGTTGGCTGGGACTGCTCCTTGACATGCTAAGGATACTGTCCCTTCCTGCCAGTGTCCAGGAATTTGTCCCTTGTTATAAACTGAAGTCTCTCATTTAGTACCCAGGGTGCCTTGAACAGTTTCCTTGTTGGGTCAGAACAGCACCAGCCAAGATGGCTAAGTGTTTGCAGGACACATGTGAAGGATGGCTGTGATCCATCGCTGCTGTGGATGTATGCAAACTTTGTCATGTTGTTGAGACCTCTTCCCAAACTGGTTAGGATTCAAAGGTGCAGCATTTTCGCAGTCAGCTTAAGTTGTGCCCTGAGCCTGCTGAGCTCTGCTGCTGAGAATGTCAGGACTTGGTTTGGCCAAATGCTAATAATACGTGTAAGCTCTTTGTGGCAAGGATCATCTGCTAGTCTGTTTTTGTCTAACACCTCACCCCATGAGTCCTGCTCCACGGCCAGGACTCCTAGACAGTATGTTAATACAAATAATAAATAACAGTTACAAAAATATCACAAGCATTCCTATGTCATTCACAGTCTCATTTTAGACTGCTCTCCCAACAACTGTGAATTTAATGAGTAGGTTTATAATTAGCTTTATTCACACTGAATAATTTAGAATGTTAATATGCAAATTTAGAGGCAAAGGGAACGTTTTCTATGTTAAAACCAAGAAACGAGGGTCACTGCAGAGGATGTCCTTTTCTGAATGATTTTTTTTTGCTCTATGGAGACACTCTTTTCTTGCCCAGCCTTAGCATGCTTTAGAAAAAAGTGTTTGATTAAAAGCAAAGAGTCTATCTGTTTAGGGCTGTCAAGTGGCTTCTCAAAGATGTTATTTATAAAATATTGTAATGATTGTTTACTTTTTTTTTTTTTGCAGAAGAAGTTTAATAAACTGAAGGATTCCAGGGATAACATTTGAAAACAGCAAAAAGAAAAACATTGCTACTGCTGAAGTGATAGTGCTAGGCAGCTGAAATGTAAACTCGCCCTTATCATGGCATTAACCTTTACTATAAATGACAGAGTCTTTCCTTGGGTTGGGGAGGGCAGCTGGCTTCCAGGAGGAGCTTGTTTGGTACCCGTGAAAAATGTAGGTTGTCCACTGGAATAATTGTTAGATTTGCTTTCAGATGCTAGAGTCCTGCAAGTTCAGCCATGACTTGCATTACATTGGTTTAATGACACTGAGTTGAGTATTTCAGAAATGGCAAGCTTTTGAAGAATAATCTCTAAGTATCTGCAAGTATCAGAAAAAATAATAGTTTAACAAACAAAATGCCATTTGCCATGTAGCTTAAATTTGCACTTAATGAAGTGAAGGAACAGTGCCTTCCTTGAGCTGCTGTCTTAGAAACAAAGAGCTTCCTGAGCAATGATTTATACTCTTCAAAACAAATCCCACTGTTGAAGCTTATAGTTGGGCAAATACCATGTGCTCTGGAGACATGTACCATCTTCAGGAGTTTTCAGTGAAGGAGTTGGATGCCCTGAGTCTGCAAATGTGTTGCCTGTGTCCTGTGGGGAATGTGGCACTGTTGCAGTTGTATCCAGGCACCTGCAATTTTTGTGTGTCTTCTGTTGCAAAATTGTTTAGTTTGCAATGAAGATATAAAAAGAAGCACTGAGCTGGTGTACTGCAAGTGTTTAGGCCAACACACATAAAATATGCAGAGGTACAACTACCCATGTCTTGAAGCTAAATAAGTATCAGCTTTTGTCCTTAGCAAGAAAAACTAGACCTGAGGTTATGGTTGCTTTCAGCTACTCTGAATTTGGCTTTCCTACAAATGACAGCACTGGCCCTCATATTAGCTGGAGTGGGCAACTGATCTGGCTTAAAAATACCCTTCATCTTACAGCATGAACAGAAATGCAGGCAGGAGGGAAGGAAGAGGCTCACCAAGTTCGGAAAAGAGGTGTCATTCCATCCGTTTAAAATAGTTCTGAAACTGCAGCTACAGAGTTTAAACTTAGATGCACTCCTTAAGGTATTGGCCAAAAGCAAGGCATATAGGAACCCAGGAAAGTCTCAGCCTTAAAGCCTTGGTTTAAAGGTTGTCTGTGTTTAAAATGATACTTAGTAGTATTCTCACTCCCTAATTCTGGAAAGCCTCTCACAGGTTGGAGTCTGTAGGTCTGCGCTATAAATACCATCTCTGATCCCCAACTGTCTTTTTCAGTGACATGTAGCCTCTGCTGCAGGGAGCAGCTCGATCAATGTTGATAACCAGATAACAGCAGCACTGGAAGTGTGAAAAGGGAGGGTACCTTCCCAAAAACTCTTAACAGGAGAAGTCCTTGGGTGGCAAGCAGGAAGAGTTTTCACAGTGTGGTCAGACCAACAGACTGGCCACCTCAAAATGGTCCAGGGAAGCTCAAGCTTCTCTTGTGAAAAGAGAGCAAGCAACAGTCTGTTGTGACCCTGGCCCTTGGGCTGAAGATGGTGGCAGAAGAATGCTGTCTCTAATCCCCTCCCTGGCTGCAAATCAAATTGGTGAAGTCTGTTGCAGTTAATGTCTGCTAGCAACTGTTCATACTGTTTCTATGCTGAAAACCTTTCTGGGCACTCTTAAGTGGATTTATTTTAGATGATGTGCATGTTGCTAGCAGGAGCCTACGTGCTGAATGCAGATGATGGAACGTGTCTCGCTCCAAAGATCACATTGTAGTTGTTTCCCTGACTTAAAGCAAACAAGCAAAAAGGCAAACTAATGGAAAACTGGTGCCTTAAAGATCTGTGCACAGTGATTTCATTAGTTTAAGAGCCCAGTAAAATTATGTAGTCTGGTGCTGTGGTCAAGAGTTCACAGAGGCTGAAATACCTGACACTGAATTCTCCTTGTCTCTGCATTCCTCATTGCTCCTGGATTAAAGCCACTTGCTTCCTGCTTGGCATGGTACTTTCCAATTGTAGTGCGTTTCCTCTTATATGTCCAGAGGTCTAATGATACTGTTGTAAACCTGTTAAAATTAATGCTGCAGAGGAAACAGCTTAGTTAATTGCTTGTGGAAAATACTGTGATAGGCTGAACTATCTGACTGAGGGACATCAAAACCATTACCTATTAACCTTTTGAAAGCTGAAAAACCTTGTGATAGCATATGAAAATCTGCCCCACAGCTTAGTAGGAGAATTGCACATCCATTTATGTACAAGCAATATAACTAATGGTCTGGAAAATTAATACTGCAATACAAAGGCAATCCTCAGCTCTTTGGAGTGGTGTCCTTCTGTTAAAGTCCTCACTATTGCCATGTATTTGTTTGTTTCTGCCTCCTCATCTTCATGTGGGAAGTACCATTATTTAGATGGTGAATGTCTGTTTTTCTTTGGGGCAATAGTGCACACTGATTTATTACTGCATGATGTGTGAAAGGGAGTTTTCTTCTCAGGCTCTTCAATAAGGGGAGAATATTGAACTTTCTAAATGTGTGCATGCATCCAAGTGTGTACTAAGTTCAGCTCAGCTTTTTTCAGTCTGTTATGCTATTTCATTACCTCAGCTTTTCTCCTTTGAATTGTAGTATTTCTCATGCACAATTTAGAACCAAGTTTGTGTTACCCCATAAGGCCAATGGTAAACATGATGCTTTCCCCCCTTCCCCTTTCTCTTCTTTTTTAGTCGTAATGTTGGCATTATTTTGTCTCCTTTTACTGCTAGAGAGATGTTACTTGACTTAATATGTTGCAAAGTTGTACTGGTGTGTTGGGAGGCACGTTGGACTGAGTGCCAGATTGTGACTCTCACCCTTGCACCTGTTGTGGGGCAACAAATTTCAGGCCTTAAACTGATAGCCCAGGCTGCTGATGCTCTTGCTGCTTGCCTTTTATAACTGTTGGGTTGGTTGGGTGCTGTGTAGCTTGGCTGCACAGCCAACAAATCCTACGCTGTTACCAAGCGTTCCTGGATATTTCTCATACCTTTTCTTAACAAAAGCTGCCTCGTTGCTGTTGTCCTTTAATACCGTTTCTAGTTTGGTTGGAGAGACGCTTGCTGGTTTTTCCAAAACCAATCCTAACTTCACCACTCCTGCTTAGCAACGGCATTAGGGATCTTAGAGCTAATGCCTGCTGTTGGCTAAATTACCTGAGCTGTCAGTAGGACCTTGCATTGTCATCTATGCATTCAAGGCCTGATATGATGCAGTTATAGAGCTTCCTGTGAAGCTGCTTGGTGAGTGCCTTCAGGGGGAAGCTGCAGGCCTGACTTGCTGGTGATGGGCACGAGAAGATGCAGCACAATAACCACAGCTGTAAAACTTCAGGTGTCAGTGGGACATAAGCTTATCGTGCAGGCAGCACCCAGTCTTTGGCTGACTGCAGGAGGAATTCAAGGTCATTTGGGCAACTGAAGAGAGCTGAACTGTGAAGCAGGTCTGTTTCCTTGGCCAGCAATGCATGGATCAGGAATGCTGGTCAGTGGTTTTTTGGTTTTAACCTTCCTGTCCTTCCTATCTCCTCCTGTCCTGCAGCCCATAGCAGTGAATAGGACCATGCTATAAATGCTCTCTTCCTCTCAAGGCTGGTTTTTAGACCAAAGCTGGCAGACCTGCTAGATAAGAAGTGTGACGTTTATGTATTAATTTCTGGAGTTACAGGGATCAGCCACAAAGTATTAGCACCACTATACAGTATGTCCTCTGTTATTTAAAAGGGAGGATAGTGGATAGGTTCAGTTATTTGAGGTTTCAAGTAATCCAGGGCAATTTTCAGTGTAATTAATACATGTCAGGAATTTGACCCTTGTGGGGATAACACGAAGTTCTAGATAACTGAGGTGATACTGTAAACAAGTTGTGAAAATTGTGCCAGAAGACTGTCTGCACAGGTCAGTAGCACCAGCTAATAAAATCTCTCAACTTTTGATCTAGAAAAGTATTTCATGCAACTTTCACTTGACATATGCAGAAGAAGAAAAAAACCTTTAATTCTGTACAATTCCTGGATGTTTCCTTTCATTAAGTTTCTCCTGTTACCCCTAAGGAGGTCAGATAGTAGTTGCTTCTTAAACTATAGCAACTACATGAAAAGGAAAACTTGAAATGTCCTGCGAGTGCCACATGCACCAGACACAGATACACTGTTCTGCTGTACTGTTTGTTTCTTTTCAAAGAAAATACAAGCAGATTTAAAAAATTAATAACTACTACTACAGGCTACTACTATATATTGGAAATAATGGATTTTCTGATATTTCAGAAAACAAATTATGAACAAATGCAGGAATTGCATCAATCATTGGCAAAACTAGTTGCAAACTGGTAAATAAAACAGAATGGTTCCCAAGGATTGCTGTCAGAGCTCTTACAAAAGCCTCTAAAGAGGTAAAGAGAAGTACATAGATAAGTGTTATGGGCTAAAAGAACACATAAAAATTGTAACTAAAGACAGTGTTTGGTGACAGACTTACGTAAAAAGGTAACATGACATAAAGTTTGTCACAGGAGGCTGGGTTTTGTTTTGCTCTGTATTTTTTGAGAAGTCAGGCTAGATTGATCTTCCCCCTCAGTGTACGTGCCTGTATTTTATTTTTACACTGCTGAGTAGTGACTGGGTGGATCTGATATATCAGTGGACTAGACTTTTAGACAAGGAAGAAGCAAGGTAATTACATCCTCTTGGAGAACTGCTGCAGTCCAACAACAATTTGAGTAAGCAAGGTATTAGCAGAATTGTTTTAGAATGGGTGATGCTTTATCTTCAGCAATATTGCACCAGTTTTTCCTTGTTCTTTCATTATATCTGAAACAACCCAAAGGGCAAAATTCAATCCAATATTAAGATTACTTTGAAGGGAGTTTAGGAGCTGTATCTTCAGACATGCCTGGCCTCCATTTTTGTGCATCTCAGATCTTTGAATGATACAGTCAGCACTGACCAAAATCTGTTTTCCTGCCAAGTATCAACTTGCTGCTATGAATCTGCTCTTCCGTGTTATGCTATATGGCATCTCAAGGCTCTGCCTTCAGGAGTTTGTAATTAAGAAACAACACATAGATGCAGTTAAAAGGGACAGAGAGAAACAAGGTATTTGTCAGCACAGTGTTATCAGCAAACGGTATCTCTGCCATTGGCATTTCAAAGGCATAACTAACACAGAATTTTGGGGAAGATGATGGAATAGTTCTAATGAAATTTAGAGGAGGCTACTCATAAGCATGAGGACTGTGCGTGGGAAAATCCAAAATCTGCCTAGAGTCAGCACCCACAGTATTAGGCTAAGTTGGCTAGTTCCCAGGGATGTTTGAGACCTTAAATGCTCTTTAGTCCTTACGCTCTGGTCGATCAGAGATTAATCACTTGCTTTTTTAAATACTATTACCCAATCTCTTGAGCCACCCAATCCTGATTAAAATTTACTTTCTAAAATATGATCCTGGAAAACTGAAACTCCTTGAATTCCAGACCTTTACATATTTTTTGAAGAACTGAGAGTTCTTGGTGTTCTCACACTTGCATCAAAAATTCTTGAAGATCCCAAGAGTAGTTCACCTTGCTTATTGTTTTTCATTTGGCTGAAATTTGATGAGCAATACTAGAAATCCAGCACTTAAACCCTACTACAAACTATTATGTAAGCAAATTACACACCAAGAACTTCAAAGATTGTAATTCGTATTCTCTGTCACAGCTTCTGATACAATTTATTCTCTTTTTAAAGCAGCACAGAAGTATTCTTGTCTTCTATAACTTTGCAAGTTGGAGAAATAAAAATGCCAAACTGAGGATGGGAAGTAAGTAAGAGGAAAAACAGCCAACTACTCTATTCAGGATAATGGAAGGTGGAGTTTAGGATATGCCAGAGAATGCAGAACACTGGATAACCTCTGTGGTGTGGGTGTTGGCAACTCACTGAACAGCCTGCTTGGGTTTGGCATCTCTCACCGTTGCTCAGGACAGCCACATCAGCTCTTGCAGGAGAGCAGCTTGATGCCAGTGCCTTTCCCATTCGGGGGCAAATGGCCCAAAGGCATGAGATCAGCTTAGCAGTGCAGCACAGTACAATTAGGGATTTCCAGGTAGCCAAAAAGCCCCAGAAAGCGTGTGCTGCTCAGGTGCTAGCTGAGTCTCCATGGTCTCTGCAGTCATGGGCACACTGAAGCCCTGTGCAGCTCTGGGCTGGCTGGCATGTACACGAAGGGTGTGCTGAGCACGTGTGACCAGGGTCTGGTGCCTCCTGGGTGGGTGGGCTCCTGTGCTGCACTTTGGGCAGTGTTCCTGCATCACCTAAGGTTGTTGCACAGCTCTGTAGCCCCTGTATTTGGATGGGGCTACATCTGTTGACCTTGTAAACCCCAGGTAGCTCTTAGTAGGGTCTCCAGACCTAAGGGTTGATTGGCTTCAGCACAGTGCTGAGCGTCAGCTGGGTCAGTGCATTCAAGCAAGGCAGTCCTGTGTCTGATGAATGTGTTCCCCAGTCGCTAGGAAGGGCAGTGTAGAGGTACTTGCCAAAACCAATAAGTCCTGCTGGCCTTGATCTGATTTTGGGTAACCATGTGTAACATTTGCATTCTCCAGAAATCTGCACCAATGGGAGTGGTTTGGAGACATGAGCTGGCTGGGGACTGGGACTCTGCAGTGCTTTAAATCAGCTAATTTGCTGGCAGCTTCTTATTGGTGCTGGAGCTTGTACAGCTGCTTTCATGGTCTTTGATGCCTGGCCTAATAATCTTGCCAGACTCTACTGGTTCTGCTGTCTAGATATACCTCTGATCAACTCTGAATCCTGTCCCTTTGTTGAGGAAAGGAAAAAATCATATTTACTTTAAATTTACCATTTTCTTTTATACAGTCTCATTAGCTAAGTTTTACTAAGTTTTTTATGTGGCTTTAAATTGAAACAGTTTTCAGAAGTAGCAGGTGAGGAGTTGGAAGCTTGTTATTTGATGGTACATGAACATCTCTGCTGGCCTTATTTTTGACTGTTGTGAGCAGGAGCCACTGGTTATACCCAGGTAAGCTGAATTATAAGCACGGTTGTCTCTTTTCCTCTAACAAACAAAAGTTTATCTCAAGTCTGGCAAGGACAGAAGGTAATGTATTAACTGAAGTTTTAAGAAAAAATCATCAGTGATAGCTGATTTGTTTTCCTTTTCTGTTCCCTTAACCAACAAACAAGACAAGCTGTTTCTGCCATCTTCACTGCTTAGTTCCTGTTTCTAAAGACCTAGTGTGATCCACGTGATGAACTCATCTTCCTCCCCTTGTTGCTTTGTGTATTCTGAGGGGAGAGAGGGTGTTGTGATAGTACACCTGTAATGTGTTGAAGAAAACTGAACAACAGGGATATCAGTCCTGTGGGAGGAGAAATCTTTTCCTGTCCTCTTTTCTGCTGTCCAGAGGAACCAGAACCAAGATATTGTGAAAGAGCTGGGAAAAAGCTTTGCAATAGGAATGCACCATATTAAAGGAGTGTTCTGTTCTTTCTCTCTTGCTTTAATCATTGATATTATTCCATTAATTTAAGGAAATTCTGCTTCTTAGACACAGAATATTATTGTCCTATGCTTTATTCTTCCTGAAAGCTTAGTCTTCACAACTGCAAATTACACTAGTATCCAGATGTAATCCATGAATCCTGATTTCCAAATGACTCTTCAAAGGCATGCTTGCATGACCACTATAGAATTAATGAAGAGTAGCAGTTTAAGTAATTTAAGTAAGCTACTCTGTGTAGTCAGTCTCGGTTTGCAGCTACAATAGCTTCAGGAATAGTCATGCTTTTTCTTGAATTATATCTAGAGACTGCTTACTGGTGGTTGAAAAAGAATGGAAAAGAAATCACTGCCAGATTATTGGGTAGCTCATCTTGCCATGAATATTTGCCATAAAAAACCCCACCAAAGCTGGAGATATTCAAGATCACTGACAATTATGGCCATGCCATCTAGACATCAAATGTATGTTTTCAAAGCTGGGAAAGAAACAACAAATACATGGATACAGTATTGGGGTATTCAGTAATTCAAGCTGTTACACTGTATATGGTCAAAGTCACAAATGGGCACTGATTTACTTAGCATATTTTTGCACAGATATTTTGATTGTCTGTAAAATTCTCTTGCAGAAAGTTGAAAATTATTCATTTTCTTCCCCTTCCTCTTCCTCACCGAATTCTAGACACCTAAATATGAAAGCTTTCTATTTATTTTTAGTGGAAGTAAAAACAATAAGGTAGGTTTTTCATGGGGAATGTGCTGGAACTTCATTCAGTAGAAATAGCTAATTTTAAAAAAAAATGTGGTTTTTGGACTTGAACAACTTCTTTTAGAAGTGTTTTCAAGGAGACCCCAACCTGTACATTAAAGAAGTCCAGTATGTTTTATGTAATGTTGGCATGAAAGTGCAAAGCCATGAGTGGGGGGAAAATGTATGTCAGGTATCATGTAACAGCAGCAAAAAGATTTCTGATGTTTATCAAACCTTGAACACCATAGATTATTAAAACATATTCCTTGGCAATAAAGAGTAGATGTTTAGTTTGAAAGGAGAAGTGGAATTTGTTGCTTTTTTTGCAGAGGTCACGAACTGAACAGGAATGAGTCCTCCTTGGTGGTTTCACTATTTTGCTGTTTGCCTTGGGGAATAGAGATTTGGTCTGATTTTAACAGCTGCTGCCAGGCCCCTGGCCTCCACAAGCAGCTTTCTTGTATCTTTTGCGGCCCACCTACAGCAGTTGTACTTGGACAGAGGGATGAAGAGTCCCTCCAACAGCTCGGGATGCACAGTGTCCTGATCCCTGTAGTGGATTGCTGTCTACTGGGAGAAGTCCAGCTATTGACAAGTGTTACAATTTTCTGGCTTTAAATGGAAGATAGCTTTACTTAATATACTAAACAAAAGGGAACACACCATATAAAAGAAAAGGGGCAAGAAAGCAAAGTCATGCTAGAAGTGAGTAGTTACTGCAACTAGAAAAAGTATTATGAGGCTGCCAGGTGGTGGTCATACATTCAGTTAGAGAAGTTTGATGTCATACTGATTTTAGTTTTAGGTACCAAATTCTTTTGTACCTTTACAGTTTCAAACCTTAAAAATAAACTTCAGAAAATTTCCACTGTTCTCTGGTCCTGAATGCTCAGCTGGTTCAATACAGCTGGAAGTCACAAAACTTCAGATTATATTAATCATGCACATATTTTCATTAAAATCCTGTGTTTTGGGGGATTATACAGTTGTGATGAAATCTGCTTCTGTGCCTGATTGGGAAGACAGCTGATAAATTACATGGGGAAGGTAAGAATTGAGGCTATACCTCTAACACAGTTTTGTGTCTCTAATTAATCACGTTCTTGTGTATCAGAAAAGCATTATGTATAATTCTCACTACTTCTCACTTCTGTTTCCTTTATTTTTCTGTCCTTGTCATCTGCTTTGGATATAGTGACAGAGACAAATAAAAGCAGTCAGTAGTGATCACAGGTTGAGAAGTATTTTTTCACATAGTAATCTCTGAAGCTGCATCCAGATGCACTGATTATGCTTTGTGTTACATGTACTGGTTTATAATAGACAATGCTGGTCAGATAATTAATTAATAATACACTCAGACACACCTTTTCAGGTGGACAGGCTCGTGATGCACAGAGTTTTTCCTCATTTTCTTCTCTGCAAGACCCTCTCCATCCCAAAGGTTCTTTTGCAAGTTGAATCTGACAGTTTCTTGGAGCTGGGTTCCTTGAATAGTCAACACTGCTCTTCCTGGAAAACAAGGTTATTTTCTCTACAGTCAAGTCAGAATATAGAAAGCAGGCATTGGGTATCAGTGCCCTGGGATATCAAATGTACTCAAAGGGATCCCATGAAGCTTGGACTCTGCAGGCAGAGAAAATAAGGCAGGTTATGTGAAAAAAAAAGTATTATCTTTTGTAGACCTGCTAGTATAATTAAGGAAAACATGGAATAAATCTTAGCACATAAATTTGCTTTGCATAGGCAATCATCTTTACCACCAAAGTACCCCTCTTAGCAGGAACACATAAATAGTTTTCAAAAAGTATCTGTTGTGCCATGGCTTAACACACAATTGCCCTGCTAGCAGTCTGGAAAGGCACAGGTTTATTCAGCACTGCTTGGTTTAATTGAAGACTATACATAACACATGAAGGACTTACTTGTGTTGGAGATCAAGCTATTTGTGGTGTTCCATTGGACTACCCTAGGGCTGTATCTTTTGGGTATATTGCTCATGAGGTAATTCAACTTTATTTATCTATGATTTTTTTTATATTTTTATGCAGAGGGATAAGCTTTAACACTATGTCTAGCAAAAAAAATACTTTCCCCTATTTAATTCTCAGGTTAGTTTCTTTGGTGGTCTCCTCTACTTAAATTTTGTTTTCACAATATCTGGTGTAGTGGTTCTTATGACTTACAACTCTAGATTTAAAGTTTATGTATTTTTGTTTTCTTTATCAGTTTGTTTGGGATGGCTGTCTTTTGAGTTCTTATAAATCCATAGTCAGACTCTGTACTTTCCTTAACACTTCATTGGGTCTGGATAATAACACCCAAATAAACCAAACTTAGGAAACAGCACGTTGTCCTTAGTTGTGAATTTCTTGCCCATTTTTGTATTTTGCTGTAGAGCTCATTTGTGGAGACAGCAGCTGCAGGGATGTGCTGAAAAAGGAAAGTGTCCAGTTTTCCCAGAGGATGTCCAGAGGGAACCATTGTGGCACTAACTGTGGTTTCAGGGTTGAAACCCTTGAAATCTGTCTTTAGGTTAGTCAAACTCCTGCACTCACAATGTGAGTGCAAACAAAGGTCAAATTTGTCTTCAGGACCTTTCTTCCTCTCCTTCAGACAGACAGCACAACTATTGCCAGCAGGATGGATAAGAAGTAGCTGCCACAGATGGGAGGTGAGGTTGTCCTCAGAGCATCATATTGTGATGTTTCTTTCATTCTTGTCTCTTTTGTAGCTCTTTCCCCAACCCACTCTGACGTAACTCTTGTATTGATCCACTTCATAGCCCCACCAAGAAGGCAGAGTGAGATAAATAGCATTCCTTTCCGTCACAGCAAAAGGAACCATGCCTTACGTTTTTTGCTGGTTTTGTGTTTTTACTCATCTGGCTCTGGATTTGCAAGGTGAATTCCCAGTGGCTTCTAGGAGTGCTTGGCTACAATTCACTGTATGAGAGCTGGTTTTTAACCCTGCTAATCATGAGCTTTCTTCACAAAAAAAAAAAAAAAAAAAAAAAAAAAAAAAAAAGAGGGAAGGAAAAAAAAACAAAAAAAAGNAGGTGGGTAACAGAAGAAGTCATAAAACTGAGACCAAATCCCTCACAAGCCAAGCACTATCATCTGGTACTACAAAGCTGAGAGAGTGAGCTGCAGAGAAGGGGTGGAAAGGAAATGTTATTCTCTTCCTTGGCCATAGCATGGGCGTTACCATAGAATATGGCATCAGATAGGCACCCCCTCTTCAAGACCTGGTGAAATCTAACATCTGGTTGACATCTGGCTGTGATTTCATCAGTATCAGAGCCAGTGAATAGCTTGGAAATGTTTTGGGTTTTTTTCCCTGCCTGCCTATGTTCTGTCTTCAGTGCTGTAAACAAAGACATCTTAGGGTGTATCTTGGGTTTGGCAAATCTGAGGGAGTTCACACCATCTGATCATCATCTGCTCTCTCCCCCAAAGACATGGATGTTGAACGAGCCCCCATTTGTTTAAATGTTTTATTTGTGCCTTCAGGGATAATGACCTGATGTAGCAAGGGGTAATATCAAGACCTACTTAACTAGTGAAGTCATAGGGTTAGCCTTGTGTTCTAGCTGTGTGCACCCCTCCTTCCCCCCTGTGGTTTGTTTTTGCCTGTTGAGTTGAAGTCTGCTCTTGCTCATGTTCTCTCCTTTGCCCAGCTTCCATTCACATTATTGAAAAAAGGTAAGTTTTTATACAATCAATAGTAGCATCAAAGTTGTGCACTATCTTCTTGCTATAGGCACTTGCAGGTTTTTGCCCTAGGGAACCTGGTTGGGAGCAGCAGGATCTAAGCACCTTGGCACTTCCAGCCAAGTTATCTTTGGGGTCAGGCACTGAGACACCCAAAGGGAGTTGGGGTTGTTTAGCCTGGAGAAGAGGAGGCTCAGGGTGGACCTCACTCTCTACAAGTGCCTGGAAAGGAGGTTGTAGTGAGGTGGGGGCTGGTCTCTTGTGCTGTGCGTACAGTGAGAGGACTAAAGGAAATGACTTTAGGGGAGACAGGGGAGATTCCGATTGGGTATTAGAAAAAAAAAATCACTGTAGCATGATCAGGCATTGGAACAAGTTGCCCATGGATGTGTTGGAGTCACATCCCCGGAGGTGTTCAAGAGGCATCTGGATCTGGCACTGGGTGATGTGGTTTAGTGGTTCAGGGATTACAGGGGCAGTGCCAGGTGGATGGTTGGACTGGATGATCTTGAAGGTCTCTTCCAACTGTGATGATTTTATGATTCTATGATTTTATCTTCAGGCATACTTAGATATTACCTGAAGGTCACCTAGAGCCACGTTTGGGGTTTCTGGTGTGTTTTGTGCAGTTGAAGTATGGTCAATGAAGTATGGTCACCAACCGGCCCAATTCTTCACACCATTTTAAAAGTGTTTTTTTGTTTTTTAACAAGAAAACAGGGCTGTTATTGGAGACGACATATCTTTTCCTTCTTGACTGCCCAAAAAGAAGCAGAAAAAGGCTGAGCTGTCTTGGCAAAGGCAGCCTTCACCAGCTTCTCAGCTGGAAGGCTCTATTTGTGCAGCCGGGCAGTGCCGTGCCCGCCCGGTGTGCCCTACTCCTCCTGGTTCAATCTGATCATCGCGGTGCTTATTCTCTGGACCCGGCTCTTGGCTTCGCGCTCGCACGATGGGCGCCCATGAGCCGCCCCTGCCCGTGTGCCGTCCCCCCGCGCCGAGCCGGGCAGCGCCGCTGCGGTGGGTGGAGTCCGGGAGCTGCGGCGGCCCCGCTGCCGCCGCGCCGCGGGGTCGCGGCCCTGGGGAGGCGAGCAGCGGTCCGGCTGACGGGGTGGTAAGTCCTGCTTCCCCTCCCTGCTCTCAGGGACCATCTCTTTCTGGTTTTTTTCCCACTAGCGTTTAATTTTCGAGGGTGAGGCTGTTGTGTGCCAGAATCCTTTTGGAGTGTAAGCAGCCCTGTCTCCCCTTGCTGTTCTTGGGAGTGCCTTCAGTTCTAGTGTGCTGTCAGCCTTCCTCTCCTGGAGGCTAACCATCCTCAGCTTCTAAGTGAACGTGTCCTAACTATGATCCATTTCCTTCCAAATGTACTGATTTGGAGTCTGCCACAGAAAACAAGCTTTTGTGCAGTTTTATTATATATATACATAGTAAATCATATTGGATGAACAGTAAAACACACACCCACAAACACATATATATATCGTTAAACATATGTATATAGTTAAACATACATAGAAAAGCATATTGGAGAAATAGTAACACGTATATACATATGTATGTATATATATATATATATATATGTATGTCTGTATATATGTGTATACATATATATAAGAAAAGTTCCCAGCCTTTCTTATAGAAGTTTTTCCCTGGTGGACTTGAACTGAATGTTTCAGTATTTCTATGAACCTGTGGATCAGGCAAGATCCACTGCTTTTATATGGATAAATTATGACCACTAATTACTAAAAATAAAAAAATAAGAGAATTAGGAAGAAGTGTTGAGAGCAAACAAAAGGCTTTGAAGAGTCCATTGGAAATTGCTCAGAAAAGCAGTTCGGAAATTTTCTTTTTTGATTTTCATTTTTTATTTTAGAGATCTTTTAATTTATTCTGGAGCAGGGAAAATATCAGCATTCCAGAAATGAAAAAGGCCACCTGTTTGTCTGCAGCTGTCCTGCAAAACAGAACAGTGCTACTGGCAGCTAATAATATCTCCAGCTTGCAGAAGTGGCATGTATTTGGCGTTTTATTCAGTGTTCTGTGCAGACATACAGCTTGGCTTGCTTTTATTTTCCCCAAGTTTATCTGAGTATCTCATCCGGCCCATGCAGTAGCACATCTGACAAACGATGGCTCCACAGTGATAAGCTGTAGGACCGATTTGCAGTGTGAATACAGTGAGACTGTTTTGTATGTATTGTGGCGGATGAAAGGAATGGAAGTGGGCCAAATTCAAGCTGTTTGCCATTGCATCTGATCAGCAGATCCTATGGAGAGAATTTGCCTGCTGTGGATATTTAATTCTCACTAGCTTGAACTATGTTGTGTGTTGGCTAGTGCTACTGTGTGAATTTGCAGTGGCTTTCCAGGGTGTCTTTCCTACTCGACTGCCAATTTTTGGGGTTTTTTTACAGGGTTCAAGATTTTGTGCTCCACTTCGTGTGTGAGGAAAATTACTTAATGCTGTAGGGTGGACATTTTTTTATATTTATAACACACAGTTTAAAACAAACAAACAAAAAAACCCAAACAAGTGAGCAGTATCTTATCTTTTCCCCCTCCCTCATTCCGTCCCTCCACCTTCATGAAGGTGTAACCCCTCCGCCACCTACTCTCTCTGCATTATCTTCAGATGATTGTCCAGGCAAAGTGATTTTGTAGAGGTGAGTCTGTCAGATTACACACCAGAAAGGATGAAAAGGTGATGGTGTTGAAATGCAGCTGTGAGAGCAGGAGCGTTTTTCCCTTCCTTACCATGCATCCTTCTGACTAAGTTCTCAGGGAGTCAGTGTTCTGCACCCCTATCTGCCCACAACCCTTCTTGCTGGTTCATGGCTGGCTTTGCCTGGGAGTTTGCAGTTTTGTGTGTTGGTTAATTTTTTGTTTCTGAAATTCAGTATAGTGAAACATTTACATTAATAATTTTTGGTTTTCTATACTTACAAGTAAATGACATTGCTTATAGTGCTGATGTAACGGTAACTGTCAGGACTCTGCTGAGGCAAGCAGAAAAGGGTTGGGATTTAACCTATTAGCGTACCCTGTGTTTGTGTCCTGTATCTGTCACCACACTGAAGCATTTGTCTTCTGTATGCAGCCTCTTTAGACTTTCTGTCATTTTATAGATCAAGCATAGATAAAATTGTATAGCTGTGTGTGATATCTCTAGATTACAGATTTGTAATTTATAGATCTATATAAATATAGATATTTATGGACATAAAATTTTGTGTATTAAAATAATAGAGAAAATTTGCAAAATAAATTTAGGCTGTAACCTATCATCTTGTTCTTCCTCTGTGTGTATGAAGGACAAAAGCCAGAAGAAGATTTTTGATTGTACAGTGGTGTGGAATAAAACCAAGAGGAGCCAGCATGAGACAGTTGCAGGTCCTCTGGGGCTTTAGGAAATGATGTGCTGACCAAGTGACCAATTCTCTGTCTACTCCAACACTGCAGCTGCAGAAAGTAATGGCTGAGAGAAAGGCAGCATCATCTCCGTTTAATGTATTGAGGAAGTTGTGTGATAGTGCCTCGTAGGGGCTGCCAGAGGGACCAAATTCTGGCTGTGTCTTCTGAGACCACTGTAAAAGATGCTACTCTGTTAGCTGAGACAGGGCAGCTCGCCACCCTGAGATCCTTGCCACTGCAGTGTGACCCATTTGCATGACCTATTTAACTCTGCCAAGTTGTAAGGAGCTGGGCAGGCACATTCAATGTGTCTTTTCAGTCACCTATTTAAAGTAAGGTTGGTTTTTATATGTTGCTACTTGTAAACCTGTTTTTTCTGCTTTTTTTAGTTTCTTCAGCAATGACAAAGAGTGACATTTTAAGTGACTACAAAAAAAATGCATAGTTGCAGCTAACAGACGCTGAACAATAAATCCTCTCAAAAGATAAAAGCAAAATTTTCTGAGAACTGAAGGAATCAGGACCTGGTCAATGCAAGGTGTAGTAATCCTAAGAGAAAGCTTTGCTAGGAGCTAGGTCTTATCTTTAAGACTCCTTTCTCCCTTTAATGGCTTAGGAGTGCTTTTTTCCAGTGACTCAGTGGAACTGACAAATGTGAATTTCATCTGTACTAGAGCAAACTAGGAAAAGTTTAGTTTTGCAGTAGTACGAGATACATTTTTAGCTTGGGGTTAGGCAGCCTAGGCAGGTGTCATTGAGTAAATCTATCACGTGAAAGAATTTTCTTTGTTAGGTTTTTCTTCAATCCATTTAAACAAATTGCCATTTTTAGGACCATTGGGAAATAAAAATTTTGAGATTATTAGCAAAAGCAGAAACTTCTTTCAGGGCTCACTCATTTCATCTTGTTGGCACGTGTGGTTATTTGCACCCCTACAAGATAGCAGCTTTCTGAGGAATTGTTTGGGTGATAGTGTTAGTGACTGTTGGCAAGCAGTATTCATATGATGACCATCAAAATAAAAGCATGTAGCCAAACAGGAGTAGGTGATGCTGGTTTTTTGAGAAGCAGGCAGAAGAGCTGAGTTTCCAAGCCATTACATGGCTGCCAAATAACTGGTATTTTTGTTACTGCTTATTATAACTCAGATGTTAACTTCTGGCATAAAGATGGGTGCAATTAGTTATCTTCAGCATTCCTCCTCCTCTGATTGTTTTCTAAGTCTATTAGGTTACTATGATGTCTATGTCCTGTATATTTTTGTTAAATTTGGAAATATTGTTAGGAATTTCTTTTTGAATGCTTTTGCATTTTTATTAGATTTGTTAGATTTACACATTGCTCCACGGACCATTTGAGAGTGACCAGAACTGTCCTCCATCAAAGACTAAACATAAGAGTTATTCATGATGCAGTTGGAAAAATTATAATGCAAACAGTAAGCCAGATGGAAAATTTTACAGGCATCTTTTCATGTCATGAATGATGCTGTCTCTCTGGGTTATGGGCTTTCTTCTCTCTCAGCTGCTGTTCCTTCCCCCCCTCGCTCCTCTCCAGAGCTGTTAAGTTTCAGCCAGGGAAAAAAGGGAGATTTGAACTCCTCTGAATTTCCAAGTCTGTGTTTTCTGTGGTGTGGCTGGCGAGCTTTGTGTGCGATAGTGTTGGCATGCCGAGCGCTGCGGCGATCAGCATGCTGCTTACAGAACAAACGGGGCTGCTCTCCCCAGCCCGAAGAAAGGCCTGGGAGCAGATGTGGGGAGAGCCCCGCTCACCAGTCCTGCTCTGTCGTGCAGAGTGGGTAAGAGCTGAACACCACCAGGCTCCTCTGCTTCCCAGTTTTTATGAAAACAGGTCTCCACCACACACTGTGCTTCTGCTCCTCTATAACTCTTCATGTGGCAGCTCAGCTTTAGGTTTGAGATGAGAAGCCTCAAAGAATATCAGGCTGTACATTATACCTTTACTTGTCTACGCATCTACCACTGCAGTTGCTGATCTAGAAACATACATATCTAAAAACTTATTCTCTACTGGCCTTCAAGATTTATCCATGTAAAACATCTTCACTGGTTCTGTAAAAGGGGAGTGGTGTACATGCGTATGTATAAAGCCTATATTAACCGTATATGCACACACGTAGATTTAATCTCCTTAGTGCAAAAACCAAAGTGTCATTGCTGGTACTTGGTTTGAAAGAGACTTATACCAGTTTTTACTTAGTCTCTCCTGGTTATTGACTTTTAATTTTTACACTTTGCAAAGAGTAAAACCTCCATAAGAAGTGTTAAGAAATTGGTGTTGTTTTTTCTTAGAGACAGTGGCCATGTGAAGTGTAGCGTCAAGAATTTTATTTCAGGAGAATGCACCTATCTCTTTTCTCGGTGGCTTCTGACTGGTTACAGTTGGAGAGGCAAGAGAACAGTTGTGTTAACTGGCTTGCTCATACTGTCCTGGAAAGTGTTTTCTGAACAACTTGCTTGCTTTAATTGTGGTGGGCTTTTTCATATCTGCTCTTCCTGCTCCCTTCAAAAATCCTCCCTTTTCTACTCTGTAATGTGCTGAGGTGGTGTGGCAGCCTCCAGCAGGTGGAGAAATTAGTGGGCCTTTTTCAGTTAAAAAAGGTGCCAACATCTAGGTTTGAAAAGAAGCAAGTCAACAAGCTTGTTGTAGTTACATATCTTGGAAAAAAAAAAAATAAAAAAGTTTCATATGTATCTGGTTTTCAGACAAAATCTACACTGACTTCTTAAATTATGTGACTGGAAATGCCTTTGGGTCTTCATTTAGCTAATGGTATGACTGTTCATGAGCAGTTACTGAGTTGGTTTGGTAAGTTGTTTTTTTTTTTTCAATTAAGGAGAGTTTAAAGTGTTGAGGTTTTATGTTCTTTGTCTCTTTTCAGGATAATATCATATTATTCTTAAGAGGCTGCAAAGAACTGGGACTTAAAGAATCTCAGCTTTTTGATCCTGGTGATCTGCAGGACACATCAAACAGAGTAACCATCAAGTAAGTACAACAGCAGTTTGTGACTAGCATGTTACAGCCTCAGGTGCATGTGATGCAGTAGCAAATATTTAAGAAAGAACAAAAGGGCTATAGAAATGTAATTAGTGTAAGGCAGAGTAAGTAGGAAGCAGAGGTTTGGGAAACTTTCAGTGCTGGGACAAATAGATTGTTCTATTCAACAGGTTTTGTCCCAGAGATATCAACCACAGCTCTGTAAAATAGGACAATGCTTGGACAATGCTCTCAGGCCCGTGGTGTGACTCTTGGGGATGTCCTGTGCAGGGCTGGGAGTTGGACTTGATGATCCTTGTGGGTCCCTTCCAGCTCAGCTTATTCTGTGATTTTCTGAAAATAATATCTTGGTTAGGTAATGAGATTCTGAAGAATTTAGGGGTTTTCTTAATCTAAATTGATGGCATTCTTTTTTTGTCTGTCCAACTAACAAAATATTGTAGTCTGGAAAAAATCACAGCTCTGTTAATTCAGATTCAGCTGTTCTGATGGTGTAATATAGGACATTTAGAGGCCTCTCAGACTCCATGAGATGCAGACATAAGCATGGTCTGTTCATTTTCCTGCAAGAGCTATAGCTTGGGACACACAGTAATTGGGCTGAGGAAGTGTGTGTGGACTGGAAATGCCACAGTTTAAATAGTTTTTCACCAAAGCCACATGCCCACTACCACACAAATTGCACAGGCTTTCCACCTTCTAAAAGCAAAAGCACCCCACACTTCCATAAAATTAACAAAATTTATAATTGGTGTTATTTAGAAGTTTTCCTGAAAGTTTGGGGTCTATCATAATATTAGAATTTATTGCTCTAAAGACAAGCAAATGCTGCTGATTTGACTGAATGGCCTCATTTCATTTGGCGAAAAAGATCACTAATGAAATCCTGGTCAGACATATCCATTTTAGAAAAGTATGTGGAAACAATTTACTAAATTCCTGTAGCTTTTTTTTTTATTCCTTTCTGCCAGTGGAAGGTGGGCGAGTTGTCATGGTGTTCAGGCATTGCCTGGGAAAATTCAAAGGCTCTGAAAATCAAGTTGGCCAGTGTCCTTGCTTTAAGGAATAACATTTTTTGCTCCTTCCCAAGTTTCTGACTCTAACACGAGGTTCTTCTTGCCCTCTGCATGGCAGTGAGTGGGGGCTATGTGATGTATTTCTTCTAAATCTGATAATACTTCAATGAAATAGATTCTTCATGATGTCCTGTAAAATCATTACAATAAGTGACTGGAGAGAGTTGCAAAACAATCCGTAATCTCAATATAAAACCCTAATCTCCATATGAAACCAGAGGGAAAGAGTCTTTCTGATAAAAATCTTCATCTTTTGGGGTTGAGGATGGATGGAGTACCTTGGTGAGGCAGGTTGGGAGGCTTTGACTAGGGTGGAGCTCCAAGGAGAGCTGTTCAGTGTGTCACCAAGTTAAACCTGGCATCATAAACCCGGCAGAACTGGCCTGGCCCTCCGCTTCACATGAGGGCTTCAGAGAAAGCAGCTGTGGAGATGATCCAAATGTTTTCTGAGCACTCTCCAAGTTCACACTGAGTAACTGAGTTGAGGTGCACAAGCCAAGTCCATGACTGTTGTAGAGAAATATGTTGAAGACTGTCTTCTGCTAGCTAGTTTCCAAAGCATGAAAGTGATTTTTTTCCCTCTTTGAAGATTTTTGGGTGATTTTTTTAAACATGGTGAAGATGTTATTTTTTCTGTGGTAGAGGATGAGTATGACATTGTTGCACATGATTAAGATAATGACATTTTAACCATTTTTTTTTAATATAGATATTAATTGAGGTGTGCATTAGATCTATTTTTTGGATCATTTGCCTTATAAAAGTTATGAGCTAACGCTGTAAGGAATTTTTCTGTGACTTGTTAAACAAGACTCTTTTCCACTGTTATTTTACTAAGAAAAAAAGCAGGACTGTTTTATTTTTCTTATTGTGTGGGTATTGGTGGACAAAATTTTGGCATAAAAAGATGTTATCAAAAATACTTTGTTTGCCATTGCCTGTATTTAGGCTTTTGCTGTTCTAACATTTAAGTACATTTATTTTCAGTTTTGTCAGATAAACTTTAATGCTGGAGTGGTTTTACTGTTACAGTAGAAGACAATTTCACTATAAATAATCGGGACACAATCTTTAGTAAATCTCAAGTGGTCTTGTGTATTTTTCAGCACCTAAATGTGATACATATTTCCTTCATCTCTTAATGTTTTCTTTGCTGGATTTTGAAATGTTGTTTATGTTTTCACAAACTTTGTACCCTGTTGTTTTTAATATAAAACTCCCACTCTTTCATGAACATAAGAGAAAAAGAAATTTGAGAAGGATGATGCCAATGTTCAGTCTGAGCGCTCAAGTATACGTTTAAAAAATAAATGTTTTCCACGGCAGGTTCTGTTTTAAATGGCAGGGTCTTTGTTGCTTTGTCCATTCACTTTGTTCTTTGTAATGTTTGTTTCCACAGAAGCACCCGCAATATTTCCTTAATGTTTGGTGATGCCTCTTATGCTTGTTCAGTTGCTTCCAGAATCTGTATGGGTTGCAGAGCAGAATCTGACTGTTGGATAAGTGAGCAGTGAGGACTTTTGTCTTCCTTTTTCAAGAAATCAGCAACTCTGTTTAAAGGAAATATTTTGGCATTGTCCTGCTTTACTGTGGGACCATTATAAACACATTTTCTTTTTGTACTTCCAGAATTCTAATTTAATGATTGAAATAATGGTGACAAAATACTCCCATGTTATGAATAAATTAATGTGTGAAGTACATCTTCTTAGCTTTCATGTGTTTCCAGACAGCAGAAGCATTCGGCAGGCTTTTGTTAGGGAAAATGTGATCTGCTGCATACAGCCTCTTGGAAAGTGTGTCTACTTTCTGATTTTTTTTCCCTTTTCTTTTTTTTCTTTTTTTTTTTATGTGTATGTGTTTGTGTGTGCAACCAGGAACATTGACTATAGTAGGAAGCTGAAAAATGTAAGTACATCACTTGAAGTTTGTTTTTTTTTTTTCTGGTTAATCCTGTAATTGGCCTGAACAACAATTATGTCAGTAAAAACTGAGTACACGGGAGTATTGCAGAAAAGTCCTTCTGAATACAAACCTAACTGGGTTCTGCTGGAAATTTAGGTGGAGCTGCCATGGCAAAGCAGCCTTACGATAGAAATAAAATGGAGAACATTTATCTGTTCTTAGATACTCTTAGCTGTGATAAACAAAGTGATTTCTGTGCTGTTCAGTGTGGTGTTTGCTGGGAACAGTCTGACTCGCCCATGAAGCCACACTTTCGTAGCCCTTCACAAATATATAGGCGTAGAGTACAGTTGCACAAAACATTATAAAATGAAGCAAAGTGACCATTAGATTGGAATGCAAGGCCTCACTATCAGGTTTGCTAGCTTTCTCATTGTTCTTCCAAATAAATTAGTGTTTCCCCAGAAAGACTATTTCCATTTAACTTCAATTTCCTGTTAATTTAAACTAAGGGCAATGGTATTGGATGCTGTAATTGTTAACTAGAAAAGAAAATGTCTAAACTTTGCTGGTCTCAGTTATTTTCTTAAAGCTGTCTGTCCTTAGTTAGCTGTAAACTGATATAATTTTTATTTGGTCACATCCCTATAATCTGATAGGAAATGCCAGGAACTTTTCTAATAACTTTGAAAGCCAGTAATCATGACTGCAGGTGAAAAAAAAACCAAATGACACCAAAACCACCCCCTCCCCCAAATTATTTCGTCCTATCTTTCCCATCATCAGTAGAGTAGTATCTTCTGCACCCAGCACACAAAGTTTTAGGGGAAGAATTCAGCTTTGGTATTTTGATACTCTTTGTGGGCACTGGCTGAATATCTTTGTACAGATGTATTGTTTTAAAGGTGACGTTTCAAACATATCCTTCATAATGTGCTTGTAGGCAATATATGCTTTCCAGGTGCATGATTCTGCAGTCTCGGCTGGCAGCCAGCCGGAATTGCTTGCAAATGTGAAATTATCTGCTTTTTTTTTTTTTTTAGATAAAGAAAAGAAGCAGAGATAAAGTGATTAAATGCTAGCAGAAATAAATAAAAATACCATAACCTTCATCAATTAACTGAATGGCAAAATGAATTGGACAGTTTCCTGGTTGCTAGAAACACTATTATTTGCAAATATTTTCATTTAACTTGAGACTGTATACTATAAGATATTTTTTGCATTAAATTTTTCAAGTGGTGCAGGTGAAGGAAAACAGTTCAGATAAAGGTTGTTTCAAGACAAAAAAAAAAATCAGTAGTAGCTACACTGCCTCCTTTCACTCAGCACAGTAGTATTGATTTGGATGTAATTTTAAAAACAAGGCAAAAATTTTTGAACTTTATTAAAAATGTTACTCAGTTATTTCATTACATGTATACTATTTGTAAACTGAAAAAAAATGAACTATGTTTATATATAAAATACATATTTTACATTATGTACCACAGTTGTTTTTAAACAGAAGATCTGTATGACACTATCCTGTTCTGACATGGCCTCAGCTGCAGTGCTGCATAATTTTGGACATTACACTTAAATAAAAAATGGGGATGCTAGAGCAAGTTGATAAAAAAAAAATCTAGCATATATTGCTGAGGAGGAAGCACTGAAGGAATGTGGATGCATGTTTTAGGGAAGAAGAGTCTGAGAGATGTCTGTTCCCAGTGAAATCCCCCCTTGGGATTTCTGCTAGTCTTGTTTCCTTTAGTTCACTATATAGCATGGAGTATATGGCCCTGTCCCATCAAAATATAAAATGCTATATTTCAGTTTATGTAACTTTTTTGATACAGTTAATGGCAACTATTATTTACTATTGGTTGCATATCTTTTCCACATCAAAGTATTTCCTGTTTGTTCTTTAGTTAAATACTTTGCAATGTCATGCAATATGCCTAAATAATGAGCATTAAATGAGAAAAAGCTCTAAGCTGATAACTTGTCATTTTTAACCAGTGCAAAACACTGCATTGAATTGCCTTTGATGGGCAGTTTCCAGTCCAGATAGCTGCTGCACAGGTATCATTAAAGACATTGCTCTAAGTGGAGACATATGTGGGTGCAGAGAAGGCCTTTCCCTGCATGGTATAAATGTCAGTGTTTTTGGAGGTATTGGATTTGACCATCCTAAGCAGCTTAATTTCTCATTTTCTAAAACAAGTGCAACATCAGCAGCATCAGATCAGATTTTTTTTGCTACTTGCAAGGGCAATTCTTGGTCTTTTTCCCTCACTAGTTTTGAAGTGATTTTCGAGTAATGGTGAGGTATCAAGTCAGAACTTGAATGAAATCACTAACTTTTACCGTGTAGTCTGATAGAAACTACAAGATGCTCATGGGTTTTGATTAATCTTGGGCTAAGCATTTCTTAAACTAGCAGAAGCCTGGAAGTAAATGTTCGTCTGTCATCTGGTTACTTACATTAAGGTGATTAAAAATGGGACTCTCTTTTCTGTCCTTGAAATTGACACATATTCAAAATGCTTTTAGGCGGGCAGACATTCTAGGTGTTTTGTTTATTTCCTTGCTCTTAATGGTTTTCATTAATGACTACAAATATTAGTACTCTTTAGGGATTTTTTCATATTGCATTTACAAACAAATATATTTTTGTGTGTCTTCTAGAAGTTTCAAATATATTTGTCTAATTTTTCTACTTAGAAAAAAGTAGAAATTTTCTCTTTTTTTCTCATTTTTTCTCTTTATTTTTCCAGGCAGATGTAACAGTTTTATTATTTTTATTAGAAATACCACAGAGATAATATATTAAGTTACATATTTTGTAGGACTGTTTAAATTTCAGTAGTTGCCTGATGTATTTACATTTAACCTTTGACAGACACTTCCCTTTCAGTTCTGATTTATAACAAAATCTTGTGCCGCTGTGCAGTTTAGAATAAATGAGGGATGTTGCAGGGAAGTAAATTTAGCTACAGGACTGTGTAGATGGCTTAAATTAATTCTTATTAACTTCTGCAGGTATTAGTCACCATTTATTGGCTAGGGAAAGCAGCAAACAGCTGCACGTCGTATAGTGGATCAACCCTGAACCTGAAGGAGTTTGAAGGCTTCCTGGCACAAATGAGAAAGGTATCTTTTTGTTATGTTTTGGGAATGGAAATTTACTTCAGATTATTACGCTGATAAATTAACTGTTTCTTCCTGAATATGAGAGAAGGAGAGTGGAGTGCAAATTACTTAGTGAACCTCTACCTACATCAAAAATGTTTCTGATTCTACCAAACTCTGAAAACCACTTTGGCAACCAGCTTTGTGGTGGTATCAGTGATGCAGCAAGTGATGTTAGTTAGGGCTTTAGAATTGCCATGTGGCTCTGTCATCTTAATTTCCATGTGTTTTGGTTTGAATTACTTTCATTTATGACACCAAGTTTCAGCTGGAAGAGCTGAGACTCAAAAGTAATGTGGCAGGACTCACAAGAGCGTAGTTTTTTCTTCTTTAAAACATTCAGTCTCATGGGCAGCTTTTTTTGTTTTATGTTGCAACATAAGGCACCAAACCAAAGGATCTAAATAAAGCTGAAGTGGAGGAGAAGAAGATTATGTTTCACCAAGGGCATAGTTACGATAAATCTGTTTTTGCCAAGTTCTGAGTTCTGGCTGAAATCATATTTGGTGGTTTATCATGAGCTGATCTCTTTTGGAAGGGAAGAGTTGTGATTGCTGTAGGGTGGTTTGGGGACTTTTGGTTGAGCATTCCAGCATGCCCTGACCCTTGACATCAGACACTTAACCTCATGGTTAATGCTAATGGTTAGCGTTGATAACTAAACCTGCCTTTCTTTGGGATGGAGGGGGGAAGGGGCAAGGAGCAGGCATGGAAGGAGATGGCAGCACCGTGTGCTGACACTGTGTGTTGGACATACTGTTCAAGAAAGGCTGTGCAGATACATTCTGCAGTCCACAAGGAGCTTCATGCCTGCTGTTCCCTCCCCACCTTTTGTAGCAGCCATGTCATCACAGGCAGTAGGGTTTGGGGACCATGGGAGACTCTCTGGACTTAACTCTCGTTGAGCTCTGTGCTGCTGCAACTGTGCCAGCTGCAGCTCTTCATTCTGGGATCTCACAGGGCCAGCACTACAGGAGAGGAAGAAATGCTTGTCTGTCTTCTAGCAGTTCCTACACCCTGGTGTGACCAGAGAACCTTAACTAGATGGGTAAAATTCCTGTTTGTGAGCCCAGTTCCTGTGAACAAGCAGGTGAAAATGGAGAGGAAAAGAGAACATCCTGCTTCTCTGAAGGAGTTTATTTTAGTCTTCATTTTAATGACCTGTGCTTATCACTTGGGACTTTGGCACTCATGAGTGATATGACTGAGCCTAAGCAGTAAAAAGATGAAGTTAGTACTTGAGTTGTTTTAAGATGTGGGGAAGGAGCAGTTCACACTCCAAAGAGTCGGGAAGGTGAAACAAACCCAAACAAGGAAGGTAGCACAGAAAAATTGCCAGAGTGCAGGTTGTCACAATGTTAGTGCTGCATGGTATCATGATTTATTGTTTAATGTTTAATCTCACACCACAAGGCTCTTCTTTTTTCAGGTGATATTCACCCATGAAACTAATCATCAGAGCATTTTGGAGGTTCTATCTTGAACCCTTTTGTGGGATGAAATAGGCTAGGGGCAAAAGGAAGCATTCTCCAGGGAGCTGGTGTTCATGAAGGGCCCGGCTGGGCATTGCTGAGTGCTGCAAATTAAGGACAAAAGCAAGAGGCTGGTACTTGATTTGCTGGAAATGTTGAAGCTGGGAGAAGACTAGAGGTCTCATAGAAGCTGAAAGCTATATATGTCTTTTATGCATAAACAGAGCACTTTACAGTCCTGAAAAGTCTTATTTAGGGTGATGCTGTTGTGAGGGCTGCTGGTGACTTCTTTTATCACCTCCCTACTCTTGTATCCCTGCAGTATTTCCCACTGGCAATTGTGGGCTTATATGTTTCAGCATTTGAAGAGGATTTGGTTGTAAAATATAACATGTTAATCATGCTGTGCAACACTCTGATGTTCTTTATAGCTGAGCTCGAGTGATGAAAAGACACTTTATCACATTCTCTATTGGCATTTTTTCCACAGCATTTAATAACTAAATCGACCATAAATTCAGTCTGGTTTCGTTTTTCTGCTGTAAATCCTCCTTACCCTCCGTTTTTAATAAGCAAATCAAAAACCAGCTCTGATGTAAGCTGTCTTGGACTCATCTTTTTCTACTTCTCTTGCTGAAGGGGATATTAATTTCTAATTTTATTCATGCTACTCTGTTTTTAATTTCATTAACTATTTGAGTACTCATTCTTCTTTGCATTTAAACTAGACATTCCCAATGACAAAATATCCATGGCTTTTTGATTATATTCAGTGGGTGGAACTTCCTGGACAAATACATCTTTTATTTGGCAATCACACTTTAACTGCCGCTCAGTGACATACTGTGTTTTGCATTAGATAATATGAAAGACTAATGTGCTGTTGTGTGTTACTGGTCCCACAGATAACCACATTCCCACTGATAGCATTTGGGAGATGACGTTTGTTCAAGGCAGGACAAGTACCCGTCTGTGTGACGGCATTGTGTTGTGAGAGTGTCTTTGCCAAGGGGAAGGCTGTAAAGAACATGTTTACAGAAGTCTAGGATCCTGGTGCCTGCCTCCTAATTCCTAGTGAGCAGCATGCAAAATTAACATAAACAGGCCATTGAAAGTAGGTTCTGCAGAACTCATTAGTTCACAATTGGACTGTTTTCAGACTCTGGGAGATGGTGAATGCAGGGATGGGGCTTTTTGCCCAGTTTAAGTCCCTGTAGCTGCTGAGCAGTTCTGTGTCATTCAAATACAGTCATTTAGGAAAATGGAAGTGTGCCTAAAGATTGAGAATAGCTGATTGATATGAAAGGATGAGCAGATTTCGGGAATTTAGATTTTTTTAAAGATTTTTGGATCGTGTCACAAACGGGATTTTGATAGGATTTGTGGATTTGTTCTTGGCTGTGTGTAATTCATGCAGATTTCAGGGAGACAGATTTTTGTTGTCTATTGTTTCTATCAGTATTTTAGCTCACTAAGCAGAACTGGGAAAGGAAATTACATCAGATTCATTACAACTTTTTTAGATGCATTTTATCTGGTTTTAGAAAATATTTTCACTTCTATTTACAGTGAGGTTACTTAATGGCATTACTACAGTTTAGCTTGGCCTTAGGCGACCTTTGCTGCTGCCCTTAATGTGGTATTTTGGCAGATTAGTAGTGAGTGGCACTAATTAGGCCCTCTTCCTGAAAAGTTTGCAGGGCATTTGCTCTGATGTCTCAGTCGCACTTCAAGCCTCCCTCTTTTTCAGCAGGGGAGTGTTGGTGTATTACTGTAGGGCTCTCCAGTCTCCATCACTTTCCCGGCAAACACGCTTTTTTGTGGAGGTGGCTCGCCATAGCATGCTGTGATATTCCTGATTGATCTTCTCATTGGCAATACTAGTGACGGGTAAAACCTTAGCAGTCAGGGACAGTGGGAGCTCTGCTCAACATAGCCATTGTGCTTCAGCTAGTGGTAAGCAGGGGGTGCTTCTTAATTAGGAATTAATATTCAAATGCTTCTGGGAAAAAATCACATTCCAGCCTCTTTGGGTCACAAAATGTCAGTCTGATAATGGCACCCACATCTCTGACTTTACTTACTGTCGGGGGAGAAAAAACCAGATTTATTTCTGAACAAACTTAGTTATTTTTGTTTTTTCCCAGTCTGTGCGATTGTAATTAATGTTAAGACACTCTCTAAAACAAGGGATTTATTATAATGCAAGGGTGAGGATGGCTTCTATTGACCTTTCCCTCTGCTGGAGTTTCAGTGTTTTAGTGTGTGCTGCTTGCACTGGAAAGAATTTATAATCACAGGGCTGTCAAAGACAGCCATTGTTCTCCCTGCTCTGAACATGTGGGTCAGCTACAAGTGCTTTCATATCCCCCAGAGCCAGGAGCTGGCAAAGAGTAAAGAGCACAACTGAATTCTTCTGAGGCATCGGGAAAAGCATTTTGCATATTTTTCATTGCTGATTGCTTGAGAAAGACATCCCTCTTTCATAACAGGAATTTCTCTTCAAGGTAGACGGAGGCTGGGGCACACTGCTTCATTATTTTGCCGAGCTGAAGCAGCAACAACAAATGCTGTGTGCTGGGGTCCTGGCCAGATACAATAGACGGGCAAGGAGAGCGGGGGGATCTTTTGGAAAGCAGCAAACTTAAACCTGATGCAGGCACAATGTTAAAATTGTGGTGCCTTTGGCTGTGCTATGGATTGTGGACAACAAGTCAAGTTTCAGGTTACTTTCACTTTTGATCAGTTTATTAACTGGTCTATTGGAACTTTTTCTCAGTTCATTGTACTAATCTAATGAGAGTAGTTTCTTCTTAAACAGCATAAAATTTTGGTTTATTGCAAGCTTGCACTTTGTTTTGAAGGGAAGAAGGGGCAAAAACCAAGGAAACCCTTTTTTTGAGGAGGAGATTTTTAGTATTTGGGAAGACACTTTGCTTTCTGATGTGTAATGCATCTCATGAGTATATCAGTGCCTTCTTTATGAAGCGGTTCCTGCTGTATTTCCATGTAGGAAACAGAGGATATTGAGAGCCCCAAGCGCAGCATTCGTGACAGCGGCTATATAGACTGCTGGGACTCCGAGCGCAGTGATTCCCTCTCCCCGCCTCGCCACGGCAGAGATGATTCCTTTGACAGTCTGGACTCCTTTGGCTCCCGCTCGCAGCAGACACCATCTCCAGATGTAGTGCTCAGAGGGAGCAGTGATGGTAAGTACCAGTCACCATGCGGCACATGCTTGACATTGTGACAGAGAAGTAACATTTCTGTAATAAATGATAAATGTGCCATTCAGAAGCTGGACACAGCCTCTGAATCGGGCTAATCCGGTGGGAGAACTTCTCTGTGAATGCTGATGTGTGCTCCCAAGGTGTAGATGACTTTGCCAACAACTTCCCTGGAGTTTGCCTCAAGATAGTATAGCGTTGGGAAATGAGTTACATCATTGCAGTGTAATTTTATGATGGGAAGAGTGCTTTTCTGGGTTTTGGTGTAAGAGGATGTTATGCAGACTCATTTTAACTTACAAACTAGGCTGAAGCAAGAAATAAAATTGCAGGAACAGGGTGTAGTGAACTGTAGTGGCTAAAATGTTTGCTTAATTAAATGTAGGGCAGATAAATGACGTAGAAATATCTTGAGAATGTCTGATACTTGACGGAGTTTTGAAGTTTGTTGTGCAGCGCTTTACCAGATGTCCTGTTTGTTTTTATGGCATTTAGAAAACTGGGTAAATTAGTACTTCCCAGCATCAGAGCTTTGTACACATTTGTGAGAGGACATGCAGTTCTAGGCATACAGAAGGGATGCTGCTTCTCTGCCTTTCTTTTCTGATTCCAAGAGGTTTTCAGAGGCTTGTAAACACAGCGTGCTGGATGAAGAAGGATTTGCTAGGGATAGGTGTGGAGCATGCACTTAGGTTACCTTTCATGAGCAGGATTCTGGTTTAGGCAAATGGATGTATGATTGAGGCTCTCTCTGTGCGGTTACATTCCTGATGAAAAGATGAATAAGTCAAACTTCATCATCAGATGAAGTTATGTTGCACATATTAATCACTTCTCCTTAGTAATGTTGTTTATTTAATTTAAAAAGGAAAGGCAGGAAGACTTTTTGGTAGGAACCAGATGTTCATACTGCTTTTGGCAGTGTGAAAGAAACTGGTGCTAATCGTAACCGGACACATGAGAGATTTCCTGAGTTGATGGGGAACTCCTTAGAACTGGAAAGCTGGCAGGGAGAGCTGGTATCACAGTAGAATTATGAAAGAGCTCTGGGAAAATCACAGCTAAGATCTGCTCTGCTGCTCTGAGTGGCCTGTGGTGTTTGGGCTGTTACTGGTTGACCATCCAGAAACAGCTACTGGGCTGATTCCCTGAAACAGCCACATGACCCCTCAGACACTGAGCAGAGCACAGGCTCCGCATTATAAAATGTTCTTCTGCCTTCTCAAATGAGACAAGCATGGTGTTGGCAAATATGAACACCTCACATACCCTAATCTAAAAGTGTTGCTCTGTTCTGGGTGCTCAAGGGATGTCCAGTGTCCCTGCTTACCTGGAGCTGGTAGGCAGCCAGTTACACATGTCCTGTAGCTGCTTCGTGTCAACTTCTGCTGTATTGTCACATTTTAGAAAGGGTTTGTGATGGTTCGCCACAGATTGTGTGCTAAGACATACCATCTTGTCACATTCCTGAGTCTGTAACAAACACAAAATAAGATGAAAGCACACAAAGCTTGTTCTTAAAAATAAGTCTTCAACCAGGGTGCGTGCAAATGCTGTGTGCACATGTATGACTTGTGCAGCCAACACTTTCTACTGTGTCCTGTTTTCATTGCTTACTACTGCCATAACTTCACAGCTGTCTCCTCCAACAGTTGCAGGTGAGGTGTAACTTGGCTGACCTCTTTTATGTTGAACCTCTTCCCGTGGTCCCAGCAGGCCAGTGTTTTACTCAGCTGTGAGTAGTTTTTGATAGAAATAGTGTATATTGGACTTAATGATCTTAGAGGTCTTTTCCAACCTAAACGATTCTGTGATTCTTTATGCAAAGTTGGATGGAGGAAAACATTTTGCTTTCATTACTTCTTTCTCCATTCAAATAGGAGCTTTATAAACCAAATAATATTATTGTGAACTAAAACTATGATTCTTTCCACTCCTAGAGGAAAAAAAAGGAATGGACGTTAATTAAATGATCCTAAGGTGATTAGTTTACGTGGAAGCAGTATGTAATATTACCTTCACAAATGCCGTCTATGATTAGTCTCATTGTTGAGGAACTGCTCTGGTGTTCCATGTAGAGCCTGTCCCTTAGCAAAAAGCAAACAAAACCAGTGGTAGAGTAGAACAGTTATTTAAAACACAGTGGAATTGCAGACTGAACTGCCTTTAGAGTTGCCAATGAATAAAATCCTCTGCTTGGCCAGCAGTTATGCATGGATCCTTTTAAGAAGGATTTGGGCACGTCTGTAGTGTATAATTGCTTGTTACTAGTTGTGGAAACTGTCTGCTGCTGCTTCCAGTTGGAAATGCGGAACAACAAACTTAAGGTTATAAATGTAGAGCACAGCTGCATCTTCCATTCGGTACTTTGGCTTCAAGTACTTTTTTTGCACCTTTGAGCTGAAAATAATTTCATGAGTAAAATATGAATAATTAAAGAAGCTGTTTTTCTTTGAAGTACTCAGCTTGGGGATGTTGGTAGGCACATCAGTAATGAGGGAGAGGAATGTGTTCCAGTTCCTCTGCCCCTGTGGTTATCTATTTCAGCATTTCTCTCTGCCAGTTCAAGACTGGTTTTCATGTGTTACAAAAATAGAGCAAACTCAAAAGCAAACAGAATAGCAAATAACAGTAAGGGATCTTTTTCTTATCTTTTAGTTACTCTGTGCCCTGCTCTGTCTAATGACGCTACAGTTCTTCAAACCTCAGCTGTCCTCAGACACCCATCATTCTGTGGTCGTATGTCCACTTTTTGTTTAGACATAGACTCAGGGTACCAACTGTGGTGCTAGTTGTCATAAGTTCTTAACAAAAATTGTTTAAGCAAAAGATTACTGACAAGTGCATTGTGATTTTTGTCTAACATTCATTTCCATTGTGTCATGTCTTTTCTTACTGTTCCTTTTCAGTCTTCTTCGTCTCTCTCCAAGCAAATCATGAATAACTCAATCTCCTGCAAAGGATCTTTGCAAATAACATTCCTAGCATATTTAGACCTCTTTTTCTTCCCCCACTTTGAGTTATACACAAGCTACTTTTGATTTTTATGACTTCATTGTTTTCAGTTGTTCAGGACGTAGCACAGTGAATTAGCTATTAATTTACTAATGTGTTGAGTTGACAAGAGAACACAACTTGGGTGGCTTCCCTTCACTCCAAAAAGGGGAACAGCTAATGTATATGCAAGTGCTGCAAAGGGGCCAAGGACCAGAGACATCCAACTCTCCAAAGCTGGAGGAACATAAAAATGCTGGTGGGACAAATGGCTGAACACACTCCATTTCACTCTTCAAACCAGGGCCTGTGATGAGGTTACACTGCTGGGAGAAAACTGTTTGCAGAACTTCTTTGTGAAATTATTTTAAAAGGCTCATGATGGTGCAGGGAATCTAGTGAATATCTATGAAGTGGCTTCCAAAATGGCTATGAGAGCAGTTCCACGCTGCAAATGCTCTTTAGGGTGTTTGTCCTACAATTTGGGAGTTTCAAGTCAGAAACTTGCCTGAGTTTCAGCATTTTAAATGAGTTATAAATATCAGGAAGCTTAGTTCATTTGAATTAAATCAGGTAGTCATCCAGCTCTGTTAACCTCGTATCTTACTCTCTCCAACTCTTGATTTTTCTCTCCCACTTTATTTCTTCACTGTACTGATCTAACCTCTAAATCCTGAGATTACTTCCCTCTCTCCTTGCACCTTTCCACTGGGGGATCAAGTCTCTGTCTATTTTGCAGTATGCTAGACTGCACAATAGACTGATTGATGAAGCAACCAATGAGACTGGAGAGAGAGCATCAAGCCTTCTGGTTCATAGCAGCTGATGCTATTCTCAGGTCTTGACCAAAGCTGACGCGCTCTGTGTTCAAATTGCCATGTTAATGTGTGTGTGTGTGTAAACATCCACATATTCCTGCCATTCTGTAGCTGTACAACATGGAACCACTTCTTGCTTTTGCTTGAGCTAGGCACATATAAGTCTAGGTTCAAGAGTGTGAATCAGGTCAGGCATGTCCTTATTTACAGCTAGGAGTCATCTGGGCTTTAGGCAGGTAAACTTCTGTCCTATGTGATTGACAAGTCTGGCTTAGTTTGAACCTAAGGTTTTTTGATGTGACCTGTGGCTGAAGATGAATTTTTCAGGGGATGATGGGAAAAAGTTTGCTGTCTATGTAGATGTTATGGCTACTACCTTCAGTGACTGATTTTAAAATACAAATGCAGGTAAAAGTGGCTAAATGTAATTTTTGGTGGTGTCTTCTCTGATTTATAGTTTTAAAAACTGCAACTGAATAAAAGTAAAAATAAAAAAGATTTTTTTTCTCCTTCCTCACTAGGGAGAGGAAGTGACTCGGAAACTGACCTGCCACACAGAAAGATGCCAGATGTGAAAAAAGATGATATGTTGGCGAGGCGGACCTCACACGGTGAACCTAAATCAGCTGTGCCTTTTAACCAGTACCTCCCAAACAAGAGTAATCAGACTTTCTATGTACCTGCTCCACTTCGGAAAAAGAAAGCTGAACGAGAGGAGTACCGAAAGAGCTGGAGCACAGCGACTTCACCACTAGGAGACAGACCTTTCAGGTAAGACTGGCCTGTCCACCTACTCCTTTCCTCAGTGATGATGCTTTAACACTTGCACACTTTTCATTCTTTTCACAAGATGTATGATACTGTAATAAATCTTTTGCTGGTGTGGTACTGATAAGTAGTTTTTAGCAATTGGTGAAGCTAGTAGAAAAGCAACAAGTGGAAAGTCATTGTTGTGATGTCATAATTTGCCGTACAATGCAATGTATAGCTTGTGTTTGACAAGATGTTGGTTAATGTAAGTAATATGGATGTTGACTCAAATCCCAAGGCTGGAAAAAACTGTTCTGGACAATCTGTTTCAATTCTCAAGACAATTACAGACAAATGATACTTAAAAGTAATGTTTGATGTATTCAATCAAAATAGATAATATTTTTGCTATGTTTTTTTGTAAGATCAATGTATTTGTATGTTGTATTTTGTACACCAGTATGGTTTGTATAGCTGTGACTCTGTGTTTCTGTGTGTTGGTTTTGTCATCTAATACTTCACTTTTGATTTGGACTAAGAACTTCCATTAAAGAGGGTAATTAACTTCCCTGATTATTCATCAGAATTCATCCTTCGGTATCATGTTTTCAGCAAAATGTGCTTATAACTGTGTATGTTTTAGGCACAGCCTACATTAAACTACCTTGTATAATTCAATAGCAAACCCCACCCTGAAACCATAGAAGAAGAACTGAATGAAGCATCAGGACTGTGTGAAAAGGAGAAAGTGGGCTCCATGGCTCCTGAAGCAAGCTCCCTTAAAAATCAATTAGGTTTGAATCAGAATGAAGAAAATTCCATAGGCCAGTCTCCTTCATGTAGTGCAAAAGAAACATCAGCACCTAAGGGGAAAGATGAAGAAGAGATCAGAAAGTTAAGAAGGCTCGAACAAGCTGGTATTAAGGTCATGTCAGCAGCCCAGCGCTATGGCAGGTTAGCCCAACGGTGTGGGAAATCGTGCACGCTTCACAATTTTGGGATTGGCTGAAGTGTGGGCTTCCTTGATCTGCTGTGATTTTACATCTTCTAACAAAAATCCAGTCTGCTAAGCACTCACGATTGCTAGTGAAGGTCTTGGTCTGAAAAAGCTTGTGATGTGGCAGCTGTGGTTTGCAGAGTTGTATGATGCTAAGTGCATTTGTGTTGAGAAATTGTATTTCTTACAGCATAATGTAAACAGGCTCCAGGAAAACTACTACAAAGACTGCTTGTCACCTTCCACTTAATGCTTTCTTGTATAAAATTCTTTATTTTTATTAAAATAAAAAAAATATATAAATCTACATTAAAAATGCCTAGTCTAGGTAAAAGTTTCAGAAATTTACATTACTTGCTGCTGGGATGATTTGGTTTACTGAACCACGTTTTTTAGGTGGTTGATATTTTTAGCTGTGTTAATAAATAAAACATTTATTTTTAATGGCAGGAACTATAAAAGCACAGTGCTTGTTAACACATGTACCAGTTAAAGTATGGAGGCATAGTTCAGCAGACATAATTTGACTGACTTTAGAATGGAATATATGTAGTTAGTCACTTATTACCTGTGTTACTTATTTTTGGATGTTGTTCAGTTTGGATATTTCCTATTCTTTAGCTTGGGGATGACCAGTAAAGTAGAGTTTTAGCTAACATTTCAGAAGATTAGGCACTTATAAATGATCAAAATGGTTTGGCTAAAGGGTAAGTGTCCAAATGTCCTCCTGTCCAAAACATTTTGTTTGGGGCCATGGGGTGAAATCCTAACAGTGAGTAGTTTAGCAGATGCTGGTCTACAGTCTGGGCTTTGAAATGTAGTAGGAAGAAATGCAGCTCATATGTGGTAGTTTATTCATAGTACAGTGAAGCTTGTGTGCTGCCACATACAGATGTGCCATATGCGGATGAAATAGTCACAGAATATATGCTGTCACATGTCCTCTTCTCAGGTCTACTTCACCATTGTCGAGCTAAACCAGTGTTTGTGTCTAGTTGTGGGGTATTACTTTTGAAAAAGCCTAGTACTAATGCTGAGGAACTACTTGGCATGAATTAGTTCTTCAGTCTCACTTAGTGTGCTAGTTGATTGGGAATCCATAAACCAGTGGGGTATTAGCATAATCATGTTCCGAGTCCAAGGCTGCAGTATTAATGGGAGTAAGGTAGTAATAAGTAGTAAAATGCAGTAATTGCTTGTGTTTAGCAGTGCAATGCATAATAAATGGCTCTGTTTGCATTTGGAGGATGCTCACCACGTTGAGAGACCCTTTTCCAACTCTGTGCTTGATCTGCTGTTTTGATGTCCACAAAGGAAGGATGTGTGAACAAATGTGTGGTTCTTTCCTTGAACAATCTGTTGTCCTGACAGGGCTTACGGAGAAGGGAGGAGAAATAGCAAGTAATTTTTCTTCCTTGCTCTCAGTGGAAGCAACTTCTGGAATTTGGCAGCTGGAAGAAGGAGGAGTTTCTGATAGTTTTCTGTCCCAGCTAAGGGTCCAAGAGTAGAGCTTTGTAACCCAAGCTTCACTGTAGTGAAGTAGGAACCTGCTTCTGGGGACTGTAGGAAGACACAGCAGAAAAGGCACCGGGGGCAGCAGTCTGTAAGGAAAATTCTTTGTATGTGGAAGTGGAAGAATAGTGAGTGAGGAGAAGGGAATAATTTAGTAGTGACACTTTAGGATACAGGGGAGTGTTTAATCATATTTCTTAATGTCTTATTATTTTTCTCTGTTCTTTGAACATCTCGATTTTGTCTCTCTTCTTGGCATCAAGTTCAATTTTCCATGCACTAATGGCACTCAGCAATTCTCAGTCCCTCTTGTTTCTGTATTCTGATTTTTTTTTCTTTCACCCCTCTTATTCCTTCATCTTTCTCTGATACCATCCTCTCTTTTTTATTCACCTGAGGTTGTCAGTTTTATTTTAGTTTCTTTGAGTTGTTTACAGGCAGTTTCCTCTCAACTTATTGAACTCTGGAGGACACCCACTGTGACTTTTGAGTTCTACAAGTCATCTAATTGTTCCTAAAGCTTAAACTCAGTAGGGGACCTTTCTGAGTCCTGAACAGGAAGGATTTGAACTTGTATGCAAATGTATTTTTTGCTTGGAGTCTAAGTGCTTATCTCCGTTGCTGTAGCATGGAAAGGGCACCTTCAGTTAGCTGAATGAGATGCTATACAAATGCATGCCAAAAAACAGTTCCCCTTCCCAAAAGAGTGTATTGTCTCTATTGCATATTGTTTTATTGATATGTGATCCTCCTTGCTTGCTTTTTGCCTGCACATCTGTCTGTTACTTATTGTATTGTATATGAAAGGTAAGGGTCACATTCATGGAAACACTCTAAAAAGAGGATAATTAAGTGTGTTGAAAGAGATGATGGAGAGGAGAATTTAAGAGAAAAATGTGAGCAAGCGTTTATGATATGTTTGTTGCAAAAGGAATATGGATTCTTACCTTGACAGAGCATAAGCATCCAAAACCTTTCCATTGTCCTGAAATGCAATATAAGGGTCCACGAGCCTGTATGAGACCTTGCTTCAGGGAGTTCAAATGCCTGCAGTCACTTTGGAAGCACTTACTGTACCAGCATAGACCCATTTACTGTTTCTGCAACAGCTGGGGCTAGGTGTGCAAGAGAAGTTTGTAGCTAAATCTACTATTTAGAGTCTTTGCTATCTATACTGTGGTAAACTGGCCTTAAAAAAACACTTTTGAGACCATCATAAACTGTTTCAGGAGACCCCAAAATGTCCCAGCTAATGTAAATGAATGGAAAATATTTTCAACCTAGAAACTGATTACTGAAGTCTAGTTACATACTAAAACCTGTAGGTTTCTCATTGCAATGGTTCACAGTTCTATTTTTGAGTACTATAACTCAGCATTCCTTCGTTGCCAAAACCAGTGCTCTCAGAAATGCTACATTTGATGTTCTCAAGCTTCAGTAGCATTGGTGGACATGAGACTGAAAAATCCAGTAGTTTTTACTGAATAATCACTTGGTGAGTCAGCTGTTTCTGAAGCTGTTGTGAGCACAAATGTTCATGAGGAAGAGGGTCAGCAGTTCCCATTTGGAGTGCTATTGGCCAGTGTTGTTCAGTTGCCTTAAATGAAATCTTGATCCTTCAGAGAGATCTAAGGAAAAAGTTGCCTTTAGCTAATTTGAGACCATACTCTCCACATCACTAACCGGGGATCTTGTGTTTTGCAGCATAAGAAGGCAAAGGCAGGCAGTTTCATATGTCCTTTGAGCCTGAGCCAGGCTGGTCTGTCAGGGATGGTTTATGGCTTCCCCGTAAGTTTCGCCAGAAGCTTTGTGGAGCAGTACTTTGAAAGGGCAGCTGATAATGTAAAATAAGAGGTGTATGTAGTGGGCTTGCAGGGATTTAAAATATTTTAAATGCTTTTAAAAAGCAGCTAATTATAGGACTCCTTATATTTAAAATAGTAGAGAAACTCGGAGAAACCCCTGAGCTATTTAGATTTTCTTTCTTAATGCCAGTCTGTTTAATCCTTTGTGATCCCCTCTATTTCGCTTTGTATAGCAAGGTGTGCTACATGAAAGAGCAAATGCCTACAAAAGTACTGCATGGAACAGTCCTTGCTGCCCAACTTCCTAAAATATCAATGCATACAATTAGGTTTTTAAATGGGAGAGTTGCCTAGCTCCTGCCATCTGTCTTTTCAGTTTGCTTAAGAGTATTGACCCTTACAAGTTAAAAGAAGCTTAATCTTTATGGGTACCAGCTGTCAAGTGTCTGTATTGTTGTAATGTTCAGTAACAGCAAGGCTGTGTTGATAGCAGTTGTGTTTCTGATGAGGGCAGGTGGCAATGTTTTCCAGCATGCCAGTATCACTGGTATACTGGTGCTATCACTGCAGCTACTGTATGTCAGCATTGGCATAGAGGGCTTATTCTGTGGGAAAGGAAAGATCTAATTTTTTCTAACTAGGAAAAGAATCAATCATGAATGCATGTGAGAAGAAAGAAGTTAAGAATACTAGGGTAGACAGCCTCCATGATTACTCAGATGGGGTTTTTTTGAATAGAGCTATTAAAAAAAATGCCAAATATCTGATATTTCAGGACTCAGCAACATTTGCCAGGGATTAGGTATTTGTATCACATTTCTTCCTTTGTTTGAAGTGTTCAAGAAGTTTAATACTGCCAGTTATGGTACCACATTCACTGCATCTCATGTACTAAGATTTGTCTTACTGGTTCTTCCAGCTGCAGCTGAAATAAGTAAAGGTCCAACATGCTGCTTTTTTTATGTAAAGTCCTTGTGGATTTGCTACTTACATGATAAGTTTTATTTCTAGCTAGGCTTTCTGCAATCTAACAGCAGCTCGGAGCATTTTTTATTAACTGTGCTTGTTTCTTGACCTGGAGATGATTGCTGCACTGATCTCTCCTCCCCTGATGCATCAAGAGCTTTATTTAATTTTGCTCTGTGTCAGTAAAACACCAATACACGAAGACAACAGAAGAACCCCAGACATCATCCTTCGCAAGGACAATCCCTTCATGATACATTATCAAGGAAAGGATTCTGGTTCAGAAGATGAAGCGGCCAGCAGAGTTCCTGATTTAGAAAAGGATGACTTTGCCACCCGCAGAGCCAGAATGAATCAACCCAAACATATAGTTCCATTTAACTCCTTTTTAGTTGGACCCTATACAAGTAAAGAGAAAGGTAAACTGGAAGATGTTAAAAAGCCATTGCAGATGGAAAAAAAGGAACATGCAAGGTGTGCATTTGTGGTCTTATTCTTTCAATTATAATGCTAATTTCAGCATGGCATATTGCTGTAGAGGCCTAAAGCTGTCTTGGCTACAGAAAAAGCTTACAGGTTAAAGTAGATGCAAATGCCTTATCATAAAGTGAACCAAACCAATTTTTTGTTAGAGTATGAGGATAAGTTTTGATCGACTGTGAGTATAAAGATAAAGGCAGGACACTTTTGTTATCTAAGCTCATGAGACAGCTCATGGGCGTGAGTAGTGGAGAATAAACTTAAAACACACATTTTGCATCTCGGCTCTTTTTCTGATCACTTTCAGTGCGTGTTTTTGGGTGCATTTCTTTCATCTTGTGCTCTTTTAATACCCTGTATAAAACATGGACCAGATGAGTCTTTAGTTAAGACACTGAATATATATGCCTGCTATACGGCACTGAATTAGGTTGCACATGGTCCTAATGTATCTTACACAGCATTGGTTTGGGAAATGGATCATGAGTTACAAGGTTTCAGCCTAGAAAATCTCTTCTTTCTTCAGTTCAGTGATACAGACCTTTAAGAAGTTGCTGAACACAAATACCTGCTAGGTAGAGATCTTTTTCAGGAAACAAATATATTTGTTTTATTCGGGCAAACAGATGTGATTCTAGATAAAACCATTATATGCACATTATGGAGAACATTGACTGTAACAACTGATAAGTTCAGAAAACTTCTTTTAATATTTAGGAGCTCTTCTCAGTAATGTCAAATGTGCCATTCTGTTGCTGATAATTTGATTATATTAACATTTTGTAATGACTACTTTGGCAGGACATCTGAGGAGCACCTAACCAAATTTTAATAGCCCAATGCTATTGACATGACTCTAAGATCAAAGAAATTGTATAATATGTTTGAGAGCAAAACTTGAATTCACTGTGTGAATAATATGCAAATGAGATATTTGTGACTATTTAAGAGAACGCTTATTGCAGAAATGCTTAATACGGTAGTAGCATAAAGATTTTTCTTACTTGAGCTGGGAATAGAAGTTCTCTTGAAGAAGTGGTCTCAGTAGTGTGTGAGTGGGGTAGCATAGCTGAGAGGTTTGAACTTCAAATGATTCATTCCATGTTTACTTCCTAAAATTAATGTGAAACTAATATTATAAATTCAGTTTTATCTTCTTGAGCTCTGAACCTCTTCTTTTGACACTGTTTTATAATTGCTTCCTCAAAATATCTTTCCTTGCTGAACTTGAATGTGCATTAAATTAGAAGAAGACGGGTGCACATGACATCAGTAAGGCAAATAGTTACAAGCAAAGAGAACCCACTTCTGCAAAATGAGAAGACTGAGTCAGAGGAGGAACAACAGGTGAAGGAGCCTGATAATGGGAGAGATGATTTGGCGAAACGGAAATCTCAAAGCATCCTTCCTCAGCTACAAGAAGATGTGATTTTTGTCAATGCCTCTATAACAAAAGCAGATCTGGAGACCTGGAAAAGATTGCAACTTTCAGGGGAGCCCAGGTATGGTTTCTGCTTGTGGACAGGATTGGCACCCTGGGAAGCATGTTTAGTTTGCCACAATGCGCTGTGTGTGCTTGTGATTTTAAACTTGAAGAATGCCTGGTCGACAATCAGTCCTTACCTATTTCAGTTTTCAGGAGGAGTCCAAAAATCTCTACAGAGATGCTGTCTATGGTGAAATGAAAGTGTGTCCATCATGTAGAGCTACTAACTACTATAGTAGTTTCACAGTCACTTTTCTTGTGGACACTCTTAATGCAGTATCAGAAACGTCCCTTTTGTCTTGTGGCTGAATTTGCTTTGAAGTTGCTTGAAGTTGAACAGCATAAAGTTCCAAGTGGTACCGCTAATACAGTAGCAACTACTTTGCTCCTTACCAAGCTGTCTTCAGGACGTGGGGTGTTTTATACCTTGGGAGTATTACCTAAGGATCAGCATCTTTGCAGTAATGTCTCTGTACTGTTTTGAGACATGAGCTGATACATCAGCATAGCAGTGTACTCCAGTGCTGTGTAATACACCAGCACTGTTTCTCACTGCAGCAGGGCTTTCAGGAGCCTCATTATATATGCTTTGTATGCTGTGTACATTGTTTGTATGCTCTTGTTGTTAACAAAACCTCTACAAAGGGATCCAGTATAAAGCAGTTATTCTAAGCTGTTTCCCTATGGAGATGGGCTATAACATGGGCAGGTGATTTGTGACTCCAAGGAAAGGATAACATCTCCTAGCCTTCCTGTTCAGGTGCATGCCATTTTGCAATTAAAAATGGCCGTCTGTTCTGGCATTCTTCTAACAATGTGGTTATTGTATGTAATTTTAGCTCTAATAAATCAAAACTCAATCATTCTTTCATCCTAAAGATATTAGTAGTCTCTCCGTTACTTTTGAGGTGATTTATTAAAATCAGGATTCAGTCTGCTTGGTTTAGGGTACATGAATTGCCCTTGCTAGTGCTCCCATGCCAGTGTAACTCCCTCATGCCAAAGTGAGTTCTAGTGCCATACAGTTACATATAGTGCGTGGCCTGGGTCTGTGTGAGCAGGTAAGGAAACTGTGGCTTTGTTAGGGTGAACAACTGAATTTGGAATGGGTCATATGCTACATTCCTTGCCCTTAGGAAGTGCTTCCATGGATGTGCTCCCAGTTTTCCCCACAGGTCTGCGGTGTCTTTGGATTTTATGTGTCATTTGAGACTCAGTATGCCACAGCTGTTTATACCTGTGTCCTCGACTTATAAAATAAAGCCCCTTCAAAACCTTAGGAGCATTTAATTTGTTTTATTCTGAGGGTCTCATGTTGGGGGCATTTTTTTATTCCTCATTGTGACCAGTGAAGAAGATTTCAAATGTTCCAGTAACACTCTGCCACCAACTGATACCACGGTGAAAGCAGTAGCCCATGATGATTTTGCTGTCCGCAAAACCAGAGCAAACAAAAAGGCTGGTAGCCCCAAGCAGAAGTTTGTGCATTTTGGGCCTGTAACTGAGATTGATCAACAGAAATGGGACAAGCTTGTTATTGGCAGAGCTTCATCCAGGAGTGGAACAGAAGAGGAAAGCAAGAAAGACAATGTGGAGAGTCACTCTGGTGTTGAAAGCTCTCCTCCAACCACTGTTGTCAGTCTTGGGTTTGCTGAACGCAGCAGTGAAGTATCTGAGCCAGAAAATGAGTCCAGGTATTTGGTGTGGCTTAGGAAGTGCTACTGAGCTGTAAATGAGACCTGTTCTTGCCAAATGCTGATCTGCATGGGAGTGCACTGCAGCATAAACCTAAGAGCTGTTTACATGCACGGCCTTGTTCAGAAGACATCTGATGTCTTCACAGTATCTTAACACGTTTAGGATTGTGCAAAATGCTGCACGCAGGTCTGCTGAACACTTACTCAGAATTTCTGATGGGCAGTGAATTCAGTGGTATCTCGGAGGGTGAGCTATCGTTCATGATTTTTCTGCTGCTTGAATTCCAGCAGCTTCACTCTGCTTGCTTTCAACACATTAGGAATTTGTCATTCAGCTTGCTGGCTTTACTGATCTTCAAAAAATGCTTTTTTCAAACCTGATGGATTTACTTTCTTTTTGAAGATGGTGTACTGCTGCTCTGTGTTTCTGGCATTTATCTGGAATAGAATTATCTGGGTCGTTAACACATTAACAGATCTTTCTTTGGCATTTCTTTAATCACTTAGTCTGTGGCTGCAGTAAGAATTTTTAATGAATGCTTTTAGCAAGCAATTCATTCAGCTGAGTTTGTGTGTTTATAAAACATTTGCAAACTGAGTTAGAGTACTCCTTTTCTTACCTTTCATTTGACCTGAGAGTGTTTTGTTTGTCTTACCTCTCCTCTCATTCTCATCACTAGTGAGGGAGGAGTCAAGTCAGACACAGATAACTCTTGCAGGAGAATTCCATCACCTGTACCAGCTTCTGATGTCATCTCTGAGAAACAAACCCCATGGAGTTTGAGCAAACAGCAAGAAAGCACTAAGGAAGAATGTGACAGGAATTTACCAGATATTGAGAGAGATGATATGTTGGTTAGAAGGATGGGAACTTTTCCGAGGCGTACAACTAGCTCCATTCCCATACATTGTCCTCCCGTGTCAGTAGCTCCTCATCTGCTGCAGCAGCAGCAAGAGGAGGCTGTAGCTCGTGAGAAGGATTTGAAGACTCTGCAGGAAGGAGAAAGGTCAGAGACCAGAAGCAGTTCTCTCTGAGCATGGTTTGTGTGTGGTGTTAGCTTGGATCAGTCAGCAGTGTTGTCCCATTCTTCACATGAGCTTTAAAGATGTGTTTTACTCATTCATCATGGCATGTGTTCTGCTTTGTAAAATTACTTACAAGAATGTATCCTATGAACATGAACCAGCCTGTTTTCTTTCATAATATTTAAGTACTTCAGTTGTTAATTGCTGTTCAGCATGAAAATAGTCTTTCATCTTTTGGGGGGATTTCTTTTGCAAACCATGATGCTTTGTCTAGATTTTTATGCCAGCTTCCAAGTGAATAATTTGTCACATAGATTTGTATGCAATTCCCAACTTCTAACGAATCACCTACATAAGTGTGGGGTTCAACATATTTTCCTCTTACTCCCCGTGCTGTGGCTAAAGATGCCTAGTTTGCCTAGTTGTCCATCACTCTGAAATTTGTTTTGAGTAACAGTACCTCACATTGCCTGAAAAGCCACTTGCTGTACAAGTGAGCATTATCATGGAACAGTGTCACTTGTCTCTCTGAGCAGTACTGTCACACAAGAAGAGAGCCAAGAACAGCTTGAAATCCCTCAGCTGCAGAGTGATGGAACAGAAAACAACATGAAATTTCCAGACCCACAAAGAGATGACATGTTAGCCAGAAGAATGGGAGCTTTTCTTAAACAGCCTGGGCCCAGTGTTAAGCAGTTCCTTCCCATGCCATTTTCAAAGTGGCAGAATAAGCAGGGCACAGCTACAGAACTTGAGAAGAAAAGCACGAGGTGAGAAAGTTTTACTCTGTGCCTTTTAGCTAGCCGTGTGGGCTGTTTGTCAAGATCTCTTTATCAGGAAGGTTTCTGGTGGCTCAGTAGTAGCTGTTTTCATGCTTGTTCTCGGTTCTGTGCTGGTTCTTTCTGTTCAGTAGAAGACAATAGAAGGTTTCTGGCCCTTTTAGTAGAGCCATGTAGAGACTCAGACCAGAGCTCTACCAGATGCAAAATTCTAACAGCGTATGGAAACAGATCTACGTAGCAATTACATTTGCATTACATTTGCGGAGGTTTCTGGTTAAATATGAGGTAGTCATTACAAATGTTTCCAGCTAGAAATGGATATGCTGGATGTAGTAGGTTAGATGATTTTCTGTGGATTAATTAGTGTCAGTGACTTCCTAACAGGAAATCTAGAGATCCTGAGATTATTTCTGATAATGCTCAGTGTCTTCCTAAGCACCTTTGTTCAGATGTTTGAGGCTGTGTGAGTGTTGAAGCCTTTGAACAGAGTTATCGTTTGGTGGTTGAGCCACATGGAGGCAAGAGTGGAAAGGTTCTTACTCATCAGGCTCTTCAGAGTACATGAGGAGAAGGATATGCATGCATCTGTAAGACATGGATGAAAAACTAGCTTATAGCTCAGCCAGGAGAAAACAAACCTGTCATCTACCTTAGAACTCAACAGTGGCTTAGTGTTGAAAAGACCTTAAGTTGAATATCTTGGTTAAATTATGGACTTAATACTTCAATTTTCAGTGGTGTCCCGGACAGTTTATTTTCTGATTTTAAAGAATGGTGCAAGCATTTGACTCTTAAAATGATGGTTTTTGCTCCTGCCTCACTTAGCTTGTCCCCTGTCCGCTATTTGGGTTTGTAGGGGTTGTTTTTTGTTAATTTATAGTTACGCTTTTTGTTATGTATATGTGATTTTTGAAATGTTACTTAATACATCCCTTTGCACTGCTGCCTTTGGCTCACTCAGGCCTGAAAAATGTCCACAAGTCTACACTTATAGTTCTGGAAAACCTGCAATAGAACCACCGCAAGAACAGCAACGAGGGCAGGAGAAGGACAGTCTCCCACCTGCAGGACAAGATGAGATTATTAGTACTGCCCGAGTGGGTGAAGATGGTCACAGTGAAGTCCACCTTGGTCAAATATCTAAGCTTCAGGAGGTTCCTGAGGAAAACAAAATGGAAACACTTTCATCCAAGGATGAGCATCTGCAAACGTGAGCTTTCTGGTGTGAATCATGCAGCTCATAGCCCCCTGTGTGCACACTTCAGAGTTCAGATTGTGCATTGCATGGTGTGTTTTCAATCCACACTAAAACACTGTATGTCAGTAATACACATTTTAGAAACAAAAAGAATAGTTGTGTAATGCATTTTATTTTGATTTTTTAAAAAATTTAATTGTAAGCTAAGTGAAAGGAGTATCTGATTACAGTATACGTGTTGAATTGCAAGAAAAGTTTATGAAGAGGAGAGGCTAAAATGGACTCTGCTCATTGAGAGATGTTTATTCTGTTTCTCCCATGATTAGAAATGTTGTAGTATTGACTTTTGCACTTGATACTCCTTTATGATAAATCCCAGATGTAAATATGTGGTTTGCATAGCTCTAAACAAGACCATCATTTTAGTGAATGTCACTGGTTTGTGTTTTACTGGTAACTTTTTTCATCTATACTCCCCAGCTCTGAGGAAAGGAAACCAAAACCGACTAACAAAAAACCCCCAAAAAACAACAACCAACAACAACAAAAAAACCCGCAAACACAAAAACAAGACCTACAAAAAGAAGAAGGAAATCGTGTGACTCACTTTTTGACTATAATATTTGTCTTTTTCATGCTTCAGTAATAGTGGTACTAAGCACTGCTGTGGAATGTAACTGTTAAGTTTTGTCTCCATTCATTGCATGTATGGCACAATGTAAGTGCCAAGACACTGTCTATTTTCAATAACTATTTTTTACACACATTTTAGGTATGCTTCAGCAGATTTTTATAATGTGGGGCATAAGTATGTTTAAGTACGTTTGAGGAGGGATGGGTGGTGTTCTTATGTAGTTTGACCTCAGGATGATCAGGTAAGTCTTGTTTGATGAATACGTAATCCCTGAACAGTATGGTTCTGTTTTGGTCAGCTTTACTAGTACAAGTGACAGTTGCACAAATTGTATGGGTCCAGTTGCAATTACTACTTAATGTATTTATCCACAATCTAATTTTATATTTGGTCTTGTAGATTCGGCCCCAGAACTGCTGTGTCTGATGACGCAGAGTAAGTTGTCTTGTGTTCACAAGATTCTGTTTTAAACAACTTACACTGCATGCTTTCCCATCTTTCTACTAATTTAAAATGCAGTTGATGCATCATTATTATTTTGCAGTGTTTCGGCAAATAAATTTTTCAGACAGCACTGAAAAATGGAATGCAATATGGTTTACATTGCAGTTAAAAATAATTTCTATATAAAAGCCCATAAAAACTAAGCATAATACTAATGTCCAGCTGTTGCTTAAAGTATTGTTTCCTCTTTTTTTCTTTTATTTTGTCTTGGTTTTCTTCTGAGTTTCCATTGCCTCTAACCAGCTACAGGTAAAGAGAGCTGGGTTGAATCTGGGTGTTGAAGAAAAAAATGAAGTATGAGGAGGAACAGGAAGAAATAAAGAAATCCCAAAGCAAAATAATGTCATTGTGATCTTCAGAATAATTACCATGAAAATACATCTTTAGCTGAGCCTTTATTCTCCTTTAAAAACTTTATATTCAATCCCTTCCAGGTCAGGTTTAATTTAATAATGTACTAAATTTCAATTTTTAAGCTCTTCACCTCAATGCTTTACTTTTCATAGGAGGAGTAGAACTGACATTTATTACACTCAAAAATTTTAATTGTTCATGTATGCATACAGACTTTAGCCCAGAATAGTATGCAATGTCATTTAGAAAGCTCTTTGGAAATATTAGCTATTTAGAAGAGAAATAGTTGGGAACTACCCACATAATACCCTTAATATCGTTCTGTTCACAGAAATGCACATGACCTTCTCTGCCTCCCAGATTAAATCCCAAAATAGAAACAGTATGAAGAGTTGTGGGGGTTTTATAATGAGTATACACAGAGACTCACATGCAGTTTTTCACCCTTTCCTCTATGATAAAGCTTAGAATCATGGACTGAGTGTTCTTTACAAGTTCTGTAATACCTTTATGATGAGCAGAGCCTGTGTTCTCTGACTACAGAGTAAACATGATCATTTTCAAGCAGCACTAATCTGTCCAGTCAAATGAGGGGATGAAATAAAAAGAGCAATTTAACATAGAAATGCTATATGTAACAATGGGGACGTTCCTACATATAGGATTGGAAGAAAGCCTACATATAGGATTGATTTTTTTCATCTTTGCATGTCTGTACTAAATGCAAACGTGAGAGAAGGTACATGGAGATACCTTCAAAGAGGCATTGCAGTGGGCTTGGTGGTGTAACGTGAGAGTAGCAAAGATCGATAAATCATATTGCTTATTCCATATTGATTCTGATTTTGTTTTAAAAGGCAAAAGAATTAATATTTGAACCTCATTGTCATCCTTTCCAGATGTGCCACAGTTTACAGAGCAACTGTTTTCCTAAACTGTCTTTTAAGTTTTTATAAAAGTAAGATTGTGTTTTTCCTTCTGAAGACAAAGTATTTTATGAAGACTCTAATAAAACTTGGCTCTCAAGTAGAAAAATAAATTGAACTGCCATTTAAAATACTTCCAAAATGTTTGTCATATCTCCATTGAAAACTGTAACTTGAATTCAGTCTTAGACTAGATGCTCTTTATTCCAGCAGCAAAACTAGGAACTCTTTTATTGAACTGACAAAGTTCCCTTTGCTGGTTAGGGGAAAACTAGATATTGTCATCAGTCCTGGTCTGTCTTAGGGTCCAGAAAAGGTAATACTTACTGTGTTGCTGCTGATCAGGCCCATTCCCATCACCTGAAGAGAGAGAATTCTGGTGGTACCTTTATAGTCCAATGTGAGTTTAGGCTCATAGTGAGCTGAGATTTTTGAGTATTTCTTTACTAGAGTCTGATTCTTGAGCCAGTCTGTCCCTTTTTATATTTTGTTGGGGTTTCTTAAGTCTTAGTACGACTGTAAAATGGTAATGCAGCTACATAATAAATGCCTTACATAAGGATTGTTAACATATTCTCATAAAAATGTTTTTACCTTTTCTCTCACTTTTAAATTAGTTAATCTAAACACTGAAGTCCTTGAGAACTTTTTTTAATCCAAAATTTATTTAGACCTATTTTAAAAAAAGAAATTGCTGCCTGATATTGCTGACAAGAAAAACTGTAGTTTGTGATAATAAAGCAGTGTAACTTGGAAATCCCAACATCCCAAATACGCTGTTGGTCTGCACAGCGCTTTTTCCCAGATCACTGTTAGAACAACAGGTCTACTACACTACAAGAGGGCAGAAAGGCCCTCTTGCTTCAGGACAGAGTTTGTATACAATCTCCAGAGCTGTGTTAAAGGCAGAAAGTTAATGAACTTGAATTTGGTGCAGTTACATATTCCCTGTCTACTTGTGTGCTATGTGCCTGCTGGCCCAGCATGTGGTTGAAGGAAGGAGAAAATCTGGCTCTGTTCATGGAGGTGTTAGTGATTGTCTGGAGCCATTTTTAGGTTATACAAGACAGAAATAGGATGAAATTATGTGGGACTCATAGTGAAAAGCATCTTTTGATAGAAGCTCAGAGTTTTGGCCTCTTTGATTCTTTTCTAAGTATGAACTTGTCAGGCAGAGAAGATGATGTCGACCTTTCAGTTGGCCTTGTCCATGTACTCAGGAAAGGAGGTTTTTCTCCTACATGCGGGTCAGAGCAGAGCACAGTGCTTTGAGATGGAACTTCTTCAGATTGCTGTCTTGGGAAGATACTGCTGTGGAATAACATATTACTGCAGAGTTTATGTTTGACCCTACCCAGTTGCTTACCCATGACAATGAAGGCCCAGCAGCAGGAGATGACAGCTGGAGTAGGAGGTGCATCTGGGGTTGTAGTGTGTAGTTTGACTCCCGGCCAAGGCTAAAGCCTTTTCCAAAGAACCATTTTTACTGCATTGTTAATAGTCATAAAACCTGTTGCTGTCTTTGTGCACCCTGCGAGACCTGCATGAATTCTGGGCACATTAGACTTACATTACCAGGAAATCCATATACTCTTGCTAGAAAGGCAAGATCCTTCCATCCCAAATGGCAGAGAGTGAGTACTCATGCCCTCTACTAGGACCAGTCACCACCATTCCAGGTCTTATGTTTTCTCCTACTGCACGTGAATGAAAAATTATTTGACATGAGGAAAGAGTACAAGAGTGGAGCTGTACAACCAGTTTGACCCAGAAGGCACAAGGTGGCAAATACTGAACACTAAAGGCTTTCTTAGTGTGAGTTTCAAAAGCTCTTAAACTGGAATAAACCCTCTAAGAGTGACTTTATTGCAAGTTATGCATCTCCCAACCTACCTCACCAGTATGCCAAATATGACTGATATTTAAGTTTTAAAAAACAACAGCACTTTCCATCTCTTTAGATTCTTTTATTTAGGAGTGTTCCAGTCCAATCCTGAGCAATGCAGATGTTAAACTACCCACAGAAAAACCCAAATTAGTGTACCCTTCAGTAGTCTGTTTAGTAGGGGTGAAGCACAGTATTATGTTAACTTCACTGTTCATGCTTAAAGGCAATAGGATGTTTATTCTGTCCTTCATTTCTGAGTAAATACCTACTTAGCAAGATGGAATCTGTGCATGTCCTTTTCCATACACTGTCCAGACCTTTCAAGCTTTTCCTTGAGAGTGGCATTCCCGTCTTTGCTTGCCTGAATACAAATGCTGGCTCATAAATATATGCACGGCTTTCCGTGACTATTCACTTTGATTACTGTGGACACAGTTGTCCACAATTTTATCTTCATTGGGTGCTTCTCCTGCTAGCTGGCTCATTGGCTCACGTAAAGCTGCAGTTGATCATTTGAGGACTGCTGTGAAATCACTTCATGTGGAACTGCATGGCTTTCTTTTAAGTTTTTGTTTGCTTTGAATGGCACAACTGAGGTCATGTTTTACTAATAATAGGTAGCAGAGGTGGAGTAGTAAGCACATTATCTTTGTGTGAAGATCTTTATATAATATAAAGGGATGTATAATACCAAACCATAACCTTTTTTTTCCTTTAACTCTCCAAAGGTCAGAGGCATAAATAGAAAAAACTTTCTTTGTCCTGGATGTCATCTTTTCCTTGTTAGGTTGGCTGTATTAATAAGTTGCTGCTGATAGCATTGGATTTCTTCAAGGCAGGGAGGGGAGGACAGGGGAGGGGAGGAGGTGCCATGCAGTTTGAACTGAGCATACTTCTTTGGGCAGGCTCCCCCTGGTTTTGTAGCAATAGCATTTAGCTGGCCGTGCTGCCCCTGATATACTTCTCAAGCCTTCTTTTACCCTGAAATGAAAACTTCGGTCTGTGGTGTTAATCAGAGTGATCTTGAAAACCCATTGGGCACAAATCTTCAGAAAGTAAAATGCTCTGAATGATAGAATGATTTTAGTAAGAGCTATTGATGGAAGTGTAAAGTTAGTTGTGCTTCTTAGTGGGAGACAAAGTTGCGGTCAACTAACAGAATCGACAGTTGAGGAGTGTAATGCCTGAAGTACTATGTGGGAGCATAGGGATGCTAACGAGCCCTTCTAGGGGACTGCTGCTTTTGGGAGCTTTGTGACGGAGCAGGTGTCTGATTCTGCTGTAGCACCCTCATGTGGCTTCAGCTCTTACAAGCTGAAGGAATATAAGCCTCTAAATAAGACTGGGCTTGTTGTTATTTTCCCCTTGTTTAGGAGTGTGAGTATGTTTGACATGAGATGTGAAGAAGAAGCTGTGGCTCAGCCTCATAGCAAAGCTCGCCACGAGAAGCTGCAGAACATTAACAACCAGCTGAAGGAAGATGAGACCAGATGGCAAGATGTGAGTATACGATACTGTCTGCACTGCTGGCAGGCACTGAGGCCAGCTAGCTAGGCAAAAACAGGACAACCTGCTAAATCTGCAATTGCTGTCAAGTGCTTAAAATAATCAGGAGAGCTTTTTTTTCCTCAGTGGATTGTTACTAAGAGAATAGACATTCATAATTTGATGTAAATCAAATAATACAAGATCTTCCAGTCCCTCTGCCTGTTCACCAGGTATTTTGCTTTTTTAAAAAAATGTAAAGAAACTGTAACTAGGTAAAAAAGTGGAAGAAGAATAACTTGTAACTGCTGACTTCTCTAACTTTTCTAATTAGTCAATGTCCAAAGTGACAAAATACAAGACTAAATAGGACAGGGCATAAGTGGGTTGGGCTTGTCTTTAATAAATTTGTATAGATACAGAAAATGTTAATGTTTTCCATCTTGTCCAAGCAAACAAATGGCATTTCATGTTAGCTACACCCTGCTTGGTTTACAAGGCCTTTCCAAGCCCTCTTTCTTTGATGTGTTTTGTTAAGCTGTCCAGGCATTTGGCATTGTCTGCAGCAAATTAGCAAGAACAGAAAAATGTGATATGCAGGTAAGTTAGTATCAGGAGTTTTAGTTTAAATTCTGTTCATTCCTAAAGACTGATTTTAAATGAGGAAATTGGGGCATTTTTTTAGTTTAAAAAACTCCAAAACACAGTAAAACCCATCTCTTCAAGTATGGTAGTTTCTCATTACAAGGAAAGCTTCTGTGAAACACCTCAGAGAGGTTTTTGGTAGAAAATTCAAGGAAAAGTAAAAAAAAAAAATTGTATATATAGCTAAGAAGTGACTTTTTGTAGTAGAACAGTGAAGGTCTTTAGCTGAAAGGTCTTTATGTGTGGGCAGCCATAATTTCCCAGCAGAGATAAGAAGAAATCCAAAGGCATTCAAGAAGTTTGAGAACTCTCTGCTGTTGAATTGAAAATCCCCTGAGCTAAAGTTCCTACATTTTCCAGTCCCTCAGTACCTTCTGCCATGAACTAAAAGTTACGAAGAGGTACTGAAAATGCCTTTATTGGAATGTCCTTGGCATTCTGAGGGCTTTATAGAGACATATTTCATGGTGTGATATTTTTATATGCCCATGCTGTAAATTTGCCAACAATTAACAGTTTCATGGCTTTTTAAAATTATTGTTATTCTAAAGCATCAGAACTGGAAAAGATAAACATGTCTGGTTTTTAATTATGAAAAGAGGAGGAGGGCTTATATTAGAAAATTTGCTAATGAAAAACTAATTTCCAAACAATAGGCAATAGTGGAAGTAGCTGAATAAAGAAATGCTTTGGTGCTTCAATGAGAATAATTAGTAGCTGAGGAAAATGAAAGACCCATGTTTCATGAAGGGCATTATAGACTGATATATGTAGGTCATGTGAAGAAGTACTTTAATGAGCATTCCTTTAAGTGTAACATCAACAATTTGTGGTTTTAAGCTAAATTAAAAGTGATAATGTTTTTTCCTGATTTTAATAAAATAAGTCATGCTTGCAGTACCTTCTTCTGTTTACCAATAAAAACGCAGTTAAAATATTTGGGAAACCATGTAATTCATGAAACAGCCTTTGAATTGAGTATGTGTTATTAATATCTGTGTTTTATTAAAACCAAAACTTATTAAAGTGTATGAAATATAATCTGTATACTAATCTCCTGATGTTGAAAAGCTAATGACAGATGTTCTCTTACAGTTTCCTAGGAAATTATTTTTCTTTGCAGAAGTTCTGTAGTTGTTACTTTCTACATGTAAAATTTTGTTCCTTTACTAGCTGGCTGCAAAGAAATTTTACAGTTTAGGAAACTTCTTTACTATAATACTTGTACTGTGAAAAATATCTTGCTACTGTATCCTCCAGGATTTGTGAGTTAATAAAGGATGCAAGACAACACAGGGGCCTGTAACAGCTACCTCCTGTGACTCTCTGGTTTAGTGTCAGGCTAGTTTTTCAGGAAAGGCAGAGAACCGGATTCAGTCAATTTTCTGCACAATTTCAGGCAGGCAGATTCCAAAAAGACTGATTGTTACTTCAGCAAGGACATCTCTGTATAACTGGATACAAACCGTAGGCTTTTTACTCAGTCATCTCTCACACCAGCCAGGTGTGAGCCATGTCACTCCCTAACCCCTCTTGCTCACATCTGGATCCAAAATACTGCAGAGTGGCCATGATGAAGAATTTAAATTTGGATGCTGCACTGGATTTTTCTGTCAAAAAAACCCAACATCGTGGGTCAACCATACTTGCATATAGCTGACTGATAGCATGGGCAAAGTATGGAACTATCAGCTCTCCAAGGCAAACTATCAGTGCAGCTGTAGCTCATGGTAAAACAACATCCATTCTTCCGATGAACCCCTGCTTCCCATATATCTGATTATTCAAATTCTTCACCAAACATAATTTTTTTATGTAATCTTTCTGGGGTATTGGATTTTGTCCCTAGTGTTGACCCGAGTGAAAATTAGTGTCCTGACTTGTCCTTTTAGGCCAAATTTCCTGCCAAAAGGAAAGTAAGCAGTGAAGCTATGAAATCCTTACTGTATCTTGCTGTTAGCAGAAAATTCAGTCAGGCAACATCTTCATTTATGGCATGATCTCCTTTTGTCATTGAAATAAATAATGCTGCCTGCAGGTGATGAGAGCCTACTCCACAGGCAAGAACAAGCATTGCAACTGGCTGGTTGGGTTCATTGTTATCTGTGGCAAGTTTTTTGTTATTTGCAGCTGTGCATTCAGGTGCCTTTCTTCTCTCACAGGACCTGGCTCGGTGGAAGAGTCGTCGAAGGAGCGCCTCACAGGATTTAATAAAAAAGGAAGCTGAGAGAAAGAAAATGGAGAGGTTATTGGCTGGAGACGGAACGAATGAGCGCAGAAAAAGCATCAAAACCTACCGAGAAATTGTGGAGGAGAAGTACGTTGTTTTTCTGGAGTGTAGTGGCATGCCTGCAAATGCCATGTGCTCCATAGGTGATCAGTAACTGTGGGCAGCCATGCCTGCAAGCCTGAGTGAGGGAGAGGGGAGGATGTTGATGGAGTGGAGGAAAGGTGTGCTTTCCAGTGTTAATGTGATGATCTCCCTTGTGTTGTCCTCCTTGCAGAGAGAGGAGGGAGCGGGAGCTTCATGAGGCATACAAGAATGCAAAGACACAGGAGGAGGCTGAAAGCATCCTTCAGCAGTACATCGAAAGATTCACTATCAGTGAAGCTGTCCTTGAGCGTTTGCAGATGCCAAAAATTCTGGAAAGAAGCCATTCAGTGGAACCAAATTCCCCACTGAAAGACTCAAATCCTCTGAGATATTTAAGGCAACAGTCGCTTCCTGCTCCAAAATTCACTGCCACCATTGAAGCAACCATTGTTCCCACCACTGAACTAGAGCCCAGCAGTTCAACAGGACGCACATCTCCCAGCAAAAGTGTCTCCAAGGCTGTGCCTATGCTGACACCCAAGCCTTACTCCCAACCCAAAAATACACAGGAAGTTTTAAAGAACTTTAAGGTAGGATACATCACGTGTCCCAAAGTCAATCAGGAGGCAAAGAGATCTTGATTAGATCATCTGAACATATGTGTAATGGAATTATGTAGAAAATGGTGGCAGCATTCTGATGTTAAAAATTCAGCTTCATGCTCTGTGCTGCCTAGGTTAATGGTTTCTTCATGGTTACCAGTCTTCTTAGAAACTTGACCTCTTCAGACTGAAATACTCACACTGGTCATTTTTCTTCAGACTGAATTTGTTTGGGGAAAGGGGGACTTTAAGAAAAAAGCAATGCATTTCCTCAGAAAGTTTTTAGAAAAGAGTATGTGGTCATGTTTTTTGTTTTTAAACAAAATGGAAGGTGTGGGAAGTGTGGAGGCCCTGACTTTTGAAGCAAGACCTGAACTGACTTTTGCTTCAGGGGCCTGATTTTTGTCGTACCCAAACAAGTGTGTCCCTACTCCTTCAGAGTCAAGAGGCAGCTTGCCCAAAGATATTCTTTGTCTTAAACATGCTTCTCACCAGGGATGAATGGGGAAAGCTGCTTCGCTGGCATAAAGAGAGGGTTTAGGTTGTGCATGGAGGTTTAGGGAAACAGGTTGGTACTGGGGTAGCAGAGTAACTGGAGATTGATGGCGAGAGAGGGAGAGTGGCTGCATTGGATTGCAAGAACTGTGCAAAGATTATGGGAGTAAAAGAAGTAAGAGAACTTGGATGAAAGCAGGGCTGCTAGGAATAAGGATGAGATCTTTGGGAGAAGAGGATAGGGGAAGAATAGGAGGGAATATTCTGAAACCAGAATATGAAATGTGAGGAGTGTATCTTTTGATTGGGTGGTTGTGGAGAATGGGAGTAAGATACTGAACCAATGATGGAAAAAGCAAAGAACTGTGATGTGTTAAAAAGAGCAGACCAGAATAGGTCAAGTTTGAAAACATCTGCTGTTCACAGTGCCTGTACCAAAACTGGAGCTTACCCAAGTCTTATTGTAGTCATGTTGTGAGCGGTGTGAAGGCTACTGGCATGCGTGCCCCCAGCCTCTAGAGTTTGGGTTCCCTTCTGTCTGCCATTGCTCATACTTTGCTAGTGGCATTCAAGGGTCCCTGAAGCCCTGCTGATATCCCTGTAGCACTGCTACCATGTATATTCAGGTTGTTTACTTTCTAAAAAACAAGTCAGCTTTTTATAGCTAGTGAAAAAAGTATGTTGTGATGTATAATTTATTGAAGTCTGTCCCAGCTCTTGTGGAAACCACACCCCACCATGTTTCCTAGTTGAAATGTGAAACTGATAATTCTTGTTTTTCTTATAGCTCGGTTGTTATGCCCCCAGAGTTTACCTTTTAGACATCAGTGAATCATGGATCTTTGGTTTTTTTCTGATCCCTGACACTTTTTTCATCAGAGGACCAAGATATGTGTGTATATCACCATAATGTTATTGCATATATAATTCACATATGTGGAAAAAAACTAATCCATGAAGGCTCCTGCCCCCCGCAAGCCACCACAAAAAAATCTGTCTGAATCTTGTTCACATGATGTGAAAAAGTGTGATTTGTCTCAGTAGGAATCATTCCCTAGCACATGTAGCTGTAGCATTATTTTCCCTTGAAACACCAGTCTGTCGATGATTCTTGGCCCTGGTGACAATGTGTTGACTTCCTCCAGATCAGAAGGAAAGAGTATGTTTGTTTAACTCTGCAGCCAGGGCATCTGTCCTGTTCATTTGAACATTTGGTTTTCCTCCTTAATATGAATAGAGAAATGTCTTAGTCTAAACAGGGACACTGAAATGGATGGTGCGGCCTGCCAGTGTTTGCTTGGCCTTTTTATTTTTGAGATCTTTCATAACCTGCCTCTCTAGTACATAATCCAGCACACAGTCCCAGAAGACGTGGGGCTCAGTGCCTGCTCACACTAAACCCTAAGATAGGTGCTGTGTTTGTTAAGTGGATGAGGTCAGGGTAGAAAGAGAGGGAATATTTTATCTGAAAAACAGTGGTGGAGCTGATGGTGCAAGGGCTAACTGCCTTCTCCTTCCTGCACATCTGGCAGAGCTAAGGCTGTCCATCAGTTCAGAAATGGCCTCCTAGTTAATCATGCTTATAAAGAACGGGCCTCTGGATGCATGTGTACGAGAAGTCAGTAGGAGGAGTTTGCCCTCAGCTTGGTACTGATGGTATATGCTGAACTGGAGTGCCACTCTTGAGGTATCCAAGCTGTTCACTCAATAACTAAGGATGGATCTCTGTGCACAGAGTAGCAAAGCCCTCCTTACTCGTCACCCCTGCTGACAAGCCTATAAACATCTGTGCTGTAGCTAGGCAGGAGCAATGTGATGGTACTGAGACCTGGTCCTCTCCTGGTTTCTCTCCATGTGGGCCCTCTTACGGTGAAGGGCCTGTGAGTTCTCTGTAGCAAGACTTCTCCTGGATGCTTCTACAAAGAGCCCTTCAAATTGAAGGGAGTCTTTACATGCCACCTCCATTCAGAAATTACAGTGTTACAGCACTGAGAAGTTGTATCAGTGCAGAGGAAGAAGCCAAAGCATATTTTGTACTTTCTTCTTTGCTTAAAGGTTCCTTAGCAGGAATATATGGCCACCAAGGAGCTAGCTTGACCCTGAGAAAAAAGGTAGTTAAACTGTTTCCACACTCTTCTTTTCAAGGAGATTGCCTAAAGTCATTTTTTGGGAAAGCACCTAATCTTTTTGGTTGCCTTATGGAGAGGGTGGAATGGCCAATTTTATTTGCTGGTGCCTTGATTATGTGTTATGAACAAAAAAGAAACAAGTGGATGAACTCTGCTGCTCCTGTCCCTTCAAAGTTCACATGACAGTGCTTCAAAAAAGCACAGACTGCTAATACTGTGGTGTGGTCATTGGGGTACATAAGCAGTTCATCAGAATAATTAGTCCTGGAGAACCTGCTTGGGTCTTGCATAAGGCAATGCAAAACCCAGCAGTTTTGGTCTAAATTTTACACAAAAAACTTGGTTTTTTTAAAACATCCTTTGATCTGTGATGCACACAAAGGGTGTCTGTATGTTACTGGGAGAATGGAATGTGGGAAACCAGGAAATCCAGAAAAATTATTTCCTTGTGTCTGTATTTTGTTTATGAGCCCCCGAGGGTCACAGGGTCGTCTTCTGTTTTGGCCTGTTGAATGAAATATGTACTTGGCTCCATCCTTCACTGATAACACAGACTGTGTTAATGATTGTAGTATCATGTTGAACTCATAATTTCCAAAATTCCTTTGAAAGCTACTTGTCTCAGCATATTTGTTGAACTGTATTCTGCAGGTAGATGGAAAAGTCAGCATGAATGGAGAAAATGTCAACGGCGTGGAAGAAAAGGATAAAGAATGTACAACAGTAATATTTACTCCTTCACCAACCAGATCTCTGAAATTTGACGGAGTAGCCAGAGGGGACAGGCCCCCGGTAGAGTTGAAGAAGGACCCCCCAAGTGTTGAGCTCAGTTTACAGAGGCCTGCCACTCAGAGTGTGCACAAAGAGCCAACAGTAAGACCAACACGAACAAACCAGCCTTACTTTCTTTGCCAGTTTTCTGTCTCATGATGTGTTTAATCACTAGCTAATGATACCCAAGTGCCTATGTTTGCCTTATTCAAAAGGGTGTGCCCAGACCAGGAAAAAAACTATAAACAAAGCCCAAAATCCTTTGTAATTAAAGGCTTCTTCCTTTTGTATGTGGGTAGAGAAATAGGGTAAGATTAAAAAAACTTCTTGTAGCCAGTGGGGGTTTGGGGGGAGCGGTTTGTTTTTGGTTTTGTTTTTTGGTTTTGTTTGTTTGGGGTTTTTTTGTTGTTTGTTTGTTTGCTTGTTTTTTTTTGGGGTGGGGGTTTTTGTTGCTGTTGTTGTTGTTTTGGGATTTTTTCCCAGATGTCATGCAGCTGATAAGCATGCTTTAAGTGTACTGGGCCAGGGAGAAGTTGATTCAGTGTCCCAGCCGTTGTGCAGGTTTATTCAGCACTTCTAATGTCAGCTGATTAGATCAGCAACATAATTGGACTGTGTGAGCCATTACAATTAGTCTCAGTTTTCCATTTTCAAAAGAGGATGTGGATGTGCTGGCAGTTTTGAACATTTGGTTTTCATTCCCCTCTCAGAAATATTAGAAGAGGGGATAAGCTATTGAAATGCTCGGAGGGGCCAACATGCTTCTTAACTGCCTTATCAGAGAAACAAATTAATTTTACCTTTTTATCTTTCTCTCCCCCTCCTCCTTGGAGAAAAAGGCAGGAGTAAAACTAGAGCATATCACAGCATGCATCTAGATGCTACAAAATTGTAATAAAAGTAGATAGTAAAAGCAAAACAAGGAGAAAAATAAGGAGAGGATTGCAAAGAGAACATGTAAAACAGTTGCAAGCAAGTGACAGGAGAGGGAATTCTCACCATTTTTTTCTGTGTAACAACAAAGAGAATTGGAGATGTGGTGAGAGTTGGAGTATGATAATTTTTTCTTTCATCTCAGATTTCATCCAAGCATTGGCCAGAGGGATAACAGGGAGCAGACAGGGATCTGTGCTGGGACGTGATAGCTCATTCATGAGAAAGGGTCTGTGTTTTACTTCCCTGCTTAATGCCAGTCTCTAGCTATGGACAACCAAACCATGGAGCCTGCAGCAGTCATGAGAACTGGGGAGTGCTGTGAGCACAGACTTGATCCTGTCAGAGGGAACTGGTATTGAGTCAAAAGTGAATGATTTGCAGGGAAGGCAGAGCTGAGGCTGCTCCTGTTAGAACAATTTGGATGTGAGGGAAAAGCCAGGTAAGCATTGCATCTGATATGGAAGAGCAGGTACTGGGAGTGTTTGGAGAATAGAGAAGAACCTCAGCTTGCTGGAAATTAGAAGCCCGATGACAATCAGAAAAGTAACCAAGTGAAAATATGACTGTCTCCTTTTTTTAGGATTTTCAGGCCTAGTTAGAGTTACGAGGAAACTCAGCAGCAGAAGTCACTGTTAGTTCTTGAGTGTGCTTGTATCTGTTTGATGTCCTCTCATCCTCCCCTTTCTGCAGCTTTGAGGATGATATGGCCAGCTGAATGCAATTTTTTCCATGTCTGGTTTCTCCTTCCAACTCTTAGTTCTTGTGGTGATACTAGCAAAGAGATACTAGAAGAGTGTGACTCCTCAGATTCCTTGTGACTCTTGACATTTACAGAATAGCTCCTGTAGTATCATGTTAAAGCATGATACTACTTGAATGTAAGCTTGAATGCACTTAATGTTGAAGTCCACAAGAGAGAATGAGTGTGCCCTAAAATGGTGCTAGTGACAGAGTGTCTATGCTCTAACTACAAATTTTATATCACCAGCCACAATTCTATCAGTAATTTGACTGGATAGTGCAAATCATCGTAATTACTCCTGGCAATTCAGCTTCAAGCAAAGGTATGTGTATTAAACATGTCAAGGGCAGAGCAAGGAGACCAGACTGCTTTGAGGGGATCTTCCATGGCAAAACAAGTAGAATGCGCTGAATGTGATGAGAGAGAAGAGAAGGAGATCTGCCTGTGGCTGGAAGGGAATTTGCCAGCCTAAAATAAGATTTCGGGTTCTGTTTAATCTGGATGTTTACTTCTCTTTACCCAGATGCTTCTTTTTAATTTTCCAGGTCTCCGTGCCTCAGATTAAGGCATGGGCAGTAATTTAGCTGTTGAGCATGCAGGAGAGTCCTTTGTTGATGGAAAGGGCTTAGATGCCAGGTTACAGAGATGGGGCATGGTACTGATGCTTGGCTTCTTCGCTGTGTGTGTTGGGACACAGACAAGCACTGCTATAGACAGCTTGATATGGATGTAATTGGTCTGGGGCCTCATCTGCAAGAACTGGGCAGCTACGCTGGACTCACTTCACTCAGCCTTCTCCCTGTACTTATTTTACTTCAGACTTTGGACAACTAACACAACGATGTCAGCCTCATCTGCAGAGCCTGAAAGGCTAAACTCCTCTCTGAAGGATATAACTCCTCCTAGGAAGGTTGGAAATCCAAATTAGGAAAGCTAAGATCCTCTTGGGCTTGTCCCACTCCCCCTAAAACGTGACCTCTTGCTCAGTAGAATATGGGATCTAGCTGTCACTGTCAGCATTCCAAAAGGAAAAAAGAGGTTCGATTTTTGCTCCGGGGGTGGGACTTCCAAGCTACACGTTCTTAGAAGTAAGGAAGCCTTCTGAAAGCCTCCACTATCACCTCCCACAAAGCAAAAACAGGGCTATAGGTTTTCTCTGAAGCTTAACCCTTCTAACATTCCAGAAGAGGAGGAGAAAATGACAGAAACAGGCATAGAAAAGCAGCTGAGATGGAGAAGAGCTGTCTAGAGTGGAAGAAATAATTGAAGTTCTTACGCCTTGAGAAAACTTCTACAAATTAAGCATGTTGTCAAAGCCATTTCTAAACTTGCTTTCACTGTGTTTATTTGTATATTTTATTGATTCAGTTCTTGTTAGCTATGTCCTTCCCAGGCTTTGAATAAGATTCACAGGTAATAGTTCCTCTGTTAGGAAATGCTGGTTCAGGGGTTTGTTTTTTCCCCTCTAGTTGCTTGTAGATTTGGTTTGGTTTTGTGTTTTATTCATTCATTTTCTGCTCCAAGTCTCTCTTGTGAAATATGTACTTCTTTTCATGTATACCTTACCTATGGTACTCCTGTCCTCCCCTTGTGATTCTCTTCCTGTTTTTTGCATGCCCCTTCCTCCTTCTCCATCCCTGGTAGGGCTGCTCCCCTGCTGTTTCAGTTCATTTGTAAAATGGACTAGTTCTGTCTTCTTTCAGCCTGGCAAGCTTCCCTTTGAAGCTCTGTAGTCCTAGTTTGAATCTGTCTGGCTGCCCTCAGGCACTGTCTGCAACAGGGGGAGATGCTGTGCAACTGTACTCCAACAGCGCTTTTGGCCTGAAGTTTATTTAAGTTGCACCATTTAAAGCACTGACACTATGGAGCTTTTGGGGAGCTAGGGAAATGCAGAGATCATTTCCTGTGGGAGAGACCTCAGTGTCAGTTGTCTTTTTGACAAGAGAAGGACCCCATCTATATGTTAATCAAATAATGTTTGGCAATCAGAGACTGACTGAGAAACATATGTACCTCCTGCCTAAATCTACTATGAAATGAGATGCAAAAAACTGCAGCAGGTGGGCAGGACAGTAAAGAAAAATATTATCAAAAAGTATACTTATATCTCTAGTGTATAGCTAGAGTATTAGGTAGAGTATAGGTAGTGTATAAGGGATTTTACATGAGACTTACCTTTACCTAAAGTAGCTTATGAAATTTTGCCTATGATTAAAGGCTAAAAAGGATAAACTTGTCCTACAAACAGGAGGAAAATATCCCACTGGTGTTTGTGGAGCAATGTGGTCCTAAGAGGGGTGGTAGGTAAAGCGTACCTATACCTCTCAATGCAGTTGGAAAAACTGGGGCACAAGCCCACAGACTGATCAGTCAGTGGCAATAGCAGCAATAATGTGAGAATCATCTCCTCATCCTGGTCCTACCTGTCAGCCATTTAGGCTGTGTGTTCTTCCCATTATACAGAATAGTGGTGGACACTACAATGCTGAGAAGTTGTATCCGCTAGCTCTTTAAATCAGAAGCTGGCAAAATAAATGTTTTGTTTTAAAACAGTGTTTGTACAGATTTTAGTGTAGGGGAATTAATTAAGTAAGTAAGTAACATCACTTTATTTTAACCAATCTTTATGCGAGCATTTAGAAATTTCTGGCTTCCTATAGCTCTAATTATAACTTTGCTCTGATCAACTGAAAAAAATAAATATAGGCAGCAATGTAAAAAAGATCAGGGTGAGGTGGTGATGGTGGGGAGAGACAGCTTTCTTGTAATTTTTCTCTAGCTAGATTAAACTTGTCCATTTCTACTCACTGCATGCTTGGCACAAAATAGACTTGTTTTCTATATCCAAGTAACACTCTCCTTCATGTTGAAAAATTGACTGATTGAACTGAGATTAAAGTATAAGCTTTCTTGTGGTTGAGGATTGTTGGCCAAGCTACAGGAGAGCAGGGCTGAAATCCTGGTTTGTACATATCCGGTAAGACAAGTTTTTGTTCTTTGATTCATTACAAGAAACACTCGTAGAGTAAGTATGTCTGTTCCAGATTGACAGCTTTGCCTGAACCGCACATGAAAAGATGCATGGAGGGCTGGACTACCTGAAGGGAAAAAGGTGTAGGATGAGAAGTGAGAGCAGTGAAGCTTCAAAGCAGCTAGAAGGGAACTCTGCTCAGCATTTGGTTATGAGCGTAACATGTCTGTCTCCTGTCCTTCAGACAACCATGCACTTTTCACTGTCTGTCAGTGAAAGAAGCTAATTTTACACTCCAGACAAGCAGTAATAACTCTAATGACTATCAGGAATCCTTCACACTTTCTTGCAACACTTTCTCTGTCAGTTACTGTTTACCCTGATCTTTTGTTGTAAATAGCTGGCCTGAGTATAGCATTATATAGCTGGCAGATGACTTAACCTGTTGAAGCAGTGTTCTGGCTGTGGCACTGTATGTTGCATAGCATGCAAGAAACTAAGCTGTGGCAGCCCAAGGTTGTGCCATCATTACCACTCATATCAACTGCCAACATTAATTTTGATTAGGAAATCTTTGTACGAAAATTTTGAATTTTCGAAGAATTCAAATCACAGAAGTTTTGTGATTTGTCAGACAATTTCTACATGTAGCTATTGATGTTGCAACCAATTTCATTCCTGAATGGTTTTACAGAATTTAAATTGTAGTTTCAACCTGATTCTTTCTGGTATCTCTGCATTCTCACTGGTTCCAGACAGCTTGTTTTGTCATGTTTTCATAGAAAATACAGTAACAATATTTCACATGATTTTGTGTGCAGTGTTAACTGAGCTATGTTTCGATTTAATTTACAAGAAGGATTAATAAAGTTCTACTCTAACTTTCTCTGGAGTTTGTATTCTTGTAGAAGTTGTGATACTCTGTGTGTTAGGTATTGATTATTGTATTTTTAGGGTTTTATTAAGGGTGTAAAGTTCTGCTACAGCAGCAGCCAATATGGCCATTTTTGGTTTGTATGATCTTAATTAAAGAAACACTTGGACTGATATCCTAGTTTATGTGGTAAAGATCCTGTCTGTCACAAACTGAACTAATTTATTTTCATGCCTAATAGGTGTTTGGTAACACTATATACTTGTGCTTGTGTCTTTGTTAAATGGATACCTTGTTTAGCAGAACATTGTTTTGTCCTCAGCTACTGATGTGCTCAGAACCACAACTGCCATCACAGTATTTAACTTTCCATCATGAACTATGGCTAAGTCATAAATGGGGAAGCTTACTTTAAGTCTGGGGTATCCAGCTGCATGGGGTAATGAAACCACTCATCCAAGCATTCTCCACTTTTTAGAAGTATTAATAGGACAGAGTCTTGACGCCAGCCTGATCTGTGGGCAGAGATAATCACAGCCCCCATGCACTGAGGTTTTCCCTACTCCTCTTGAAGGCTTCATTGCCTGTGGTGGTGTGTGACCTTCCCTCACAGGCATCTGCAGCAGAGCCTGTGTTTGGAATGGCTCTGTTGCCCTGCAGAAAGAGACCTCTGCCCACACAAACACATACAGCAGAGGGGTGCTGAGAGGCTACATCAGTCCTTCATCCCAAGGCATGAGAGCTCCTCATGGAACTGAAGCACCTCAGAAATGTCACTCACTGGGTTACTCAGTCTTTCAGTGTCCATGTCAAAATACAGTCCTCTTAGGTCTAATAAAATGTTTGTATGCCTTTTTTCATGTTCAGTGATAACATCATCATTTGATTACAAATGTTTATGAAATTTGAAGGATGATAGTCTGTGGTAGAAAAGATATTTTATCAATTATATCAGCACAAGAATTTTCTTAAGTGTATCATGTACCTGCAGATAAAATACTAGATACTACTACATTAGCTTTGTATTATAAATAGAATTAAATTTAGTTGAAATAAGTTCCCCAGTGAAGTTGACTTAATTTTTTTATAAATTAGTTATTAATCAGTTTTATATTTTTAGCTGCATGTCACTAGCATTTAATTGCTCAGCAGAGGAAGGAGAAAAAGTCAAGTCTCGTGAGCAGGAACAGAACTTCTGCAGCATGCCATTGGAAAGTCAGTTTTCCTGCAGCAAGTAGTAGCTCTTTTTTCTATAAATAACATTTATGTCTATACCTGGTTCAACCTCCTGCATATGGAGGATATGAGTATGGGTAGGTTTAGTTATTGCACTTGTGCAGGATAGCTGCATGGCAGCACCGTGCTTAGGTTCCTGAGGTAACTCTAGACCCAGAGGTGATACAAGTGCATCGTGTCTGTGCATCGTGCATCACTGCAGCATTCACTGAGCATTTTAGCCTCTCTGAGAGGCCATTGTGGCTGTGCTCTTTCTCCAGCACCAGCTGACATCAGCAATTGACTTTCCTGGGTATAACAGTTTAACACTTTTTGTATTGGGCCTGAGATTATTACAGTTTAAAGCTTTAAAGCCTCTGAGGTTGAAGTTAAAGTTGAATGTATATATTTATTTTAATTTTTCAATTTGGACAGTTGCTTTTTGAGAGTGAAGGGTGAATTCAATTGTTTTACCAAAAATAATATCAATCTAAATATTAATAATTGTAATCTATAGCAGTTTCTTTGCAGAGCTTATGGTTTGGAGCAGTGGGTTTGGAGCCTCTTGCTTTTCCATGTGAAAACTACCTTGTTCAGGACAAATCCTGAGCTCTCAGTAATAGTCATTTGTTTAGGTTTCATGACTTTTGTAGGTTGTAGAATGACAGAATAATTCAGGTTGTAGGTCTCTAGCTGGGTCTGCTGCTCAAAACAGGATCAGACATGAAATCAGAACTGGTTGCTAGGGGCTTGATCATTCAAATCTTGAAAACCTCTGAGGACAGAAATGGCACGACCTATCTGGCCAGCTTGCTGCACTGGCCCGCCTGTCCTCATGCAGAAGAGAAATACTTATTTCTGCTTTGAGCAAGGTTGGGAAAGATTTCCGGTAGCTTCTCCCCTGGCTGCTGTTATATCAGCAGCCAGAACTGAGGCTGAAGAAGAAATTTTCTTCAGTTGCAGTAACGTTCTGCTGGGGCTTTTGTGATGAAAGCTCTCAGTGACACACCAGGCTGGCATCCAGATGAACTGGGGGAGAGAGAGGTGGGTTATATGAAAGAAAAGAGCAACTAAGTGGCAAGAGATAAACCTCTAGGGCACAGGACTTGGAGTCTTTGGAGCATTTCTCTGGGGCTGTGTTTTAGCCTGTGCCTCACCTCCAGTGACCATCCCTCCTGGGAGTGTGAGACATGGAGGGAGAGGTCCGTGCTTTCTTCACGCTTGGTATAGATGCATTCACAGGTGAACATGGTAGAGAGGACATGCTGAAATTTTCCATCTTACCTTTTTAGAGACTCTATTTCACCTTCTGCCTCATCCAGTTCGAGAACTGCTTTTAGGCAGGTAGGGGATGTGTCTCCATGTCTTGCCTGGGGCAGAGGCTGAGGGTGGCAGAGGTGAAGGTGCACTGGGAGGTGGTGGCAGTGGGGAGGATGGCGGGCAGCCAGCCCCAGCAAGCACTGCCGCTTCTAGAGACTTGTGGCTGTGATCTGGCGCCTGTCCTGCTGAGAGGTGGCAGCACAGCCCTTGGCAGCTGTAGGCCCCCTGTCTTGTTTCCAGCACTGCTGGCTGCCTGCTGGGCTTGCCTGGGTCACTGGCCCTGGCCATGGCCCCACACCAGTCTGCACCATTTCCTTGCAGGGCATCTTCCCAGATGTGTTTCCTGCCCCTCTTGAGAGCATGCCTCCCTCCAGAGAGGAGATGAGGCAGGGATGCACGAGCTTTGCCAGCAGTAAAGTTCCCTGGAGCTTTGTGGTGTGTCCACAGGTGTTGAGATCCTGTTGGCATTGCCAGCAGATGTCCCCAACGACCGAGCTGTGAGAGCCCAGGTCTGTTTTTCATGGGGCATGTACAGATAATGGGCCACAGGCTCATGTGGGCCTGCAGGGTTAGGAAACAAGATCCATGCAGAAGGTGAAGGTCTGATTCCTGCCTGCAGAAAAGAGGAAATTTCATCAGATTTCCTCCTTTGCAGCTGTTAAGAAGATGGAGGAGTGGGAGGAGGACAGGAAAGAGAGTCTACAATCAAGTATTTCTGAAACATGTTACTTTTTATTTCTAAAAGTAGTCTGCATTTTTTATTTTTCTCCATTGAATGTGCCATTTTTGAGATCTTGGATGCATTAGAAGCACTAGCTATGGGCAATGGCTGATAGATTTCCTGCAGATTTTTCTTGATTTGCCTTCTGGAAATCAGATGTATGCTGGAAGCTGCTGAATAGATCAGCTGAAGTGTTACCCTTGTTTTGACAGAGTGGTTTTCACTCTGCAACAGCCCTGTCCAGGTCAGGAAGCTTGCTTTTCAAAGGCATTTGAATCATTGGCTTGATATGGTCTTACCATATTTTTTCAGTCTTCTCTTAATAGTGTTTCATGTATTTCATTACCTTTAATATCAACTCTGGCTTTTCCCTTCAGATAACAGATTGTTTAGACAACTGTGAAATAAAGGAAGTATTCAATTACTTTGCCGCTTTCCAAACCCTAGTGTGTGCAATCTATTCACTAATGCATACGTTTTTGTGTTATTCTGGAAGGGGAAACTAGGGGTGAAATGTATGCTTATCTCCAGCTAACACAATCCAAGATATCCTACAGTTTTAAAGCTTGTAGGAGCTATTCCAAACCAACCACATTAATGGCTGATGATGAGCAATTTGAAAAGGAGATTAAAGCACAGCCATTCAATACCTGAATGGGCACATATTGCTCTGAAACATTCTCCCCAACGCCCTGCTGAGCTCCGGACTGATGTGGTTCAAACACACTACAAAGGAGCAGCAAGCACTGCCCTGAGGAATTAGCACATGCTTTTATTTCCACTGCGCTCACTCCATGCTGTGTTCCTCTCTCCAGGCCTCCCCGGTGGAACTGGATGGAGCTGACAGCCTGCAAGCCGAGCCCAGCCCCAGCAGTGCGGCACCCGCCCCCCCGGCGTGCCCATCCCCAGGTGGGTGTGCTGCTGCCCTCACCCCTGCCCCTGCCTGTCCCCACGTGGGTGTGCTGCTGCTCTCACCCCTGCCTGTCCCCAGGTGGGTGTGCTGCTGCCCTCACCCCTGCCCTTGCCCTTCCTCACTTATGGGCCCAGGTTGAGGCACACCCTGTGGCAGGAATGTGATAGGAGCATCAGCAGCAGCACCAATAGGGCTCATTAGAAAATGCTGCATATATCAGTAATCTTGACATAATATGAAATTGGATGCAGTCAGAACAGTCATTCACTGCAGCAGCTTCCAAGGGATGTGATAGAGCCCCTGTGGCAGGAGGTTTTTCTGGTGCAGCTGGACAGGGTGCTAGAGAATCTCCTCTCGGCTCCCTTTCCCACAAAAGGCAGGACTAGATGGTCAGTCAAGGTGCCTTCCAGCCTGGGCTGTTCTGTCATTCTGTGGTTGAAATGACACACCTGAGTTGTCCACTTGGCCATCTGTGCCAGTGAAAAGTCAGTGCCACAGCATGCTGTAACCGGAAAGCAACAAGGGCAGAAGCTACCAGTCAGTAATAGCTTCTGTTTGACACATTTTTTCCCCCAAGACATTAATGAATGGGGAGAAAGAGTAAGAAGGGGCACTTCAGTCCCCATAGGGGCTTTAAATGGACAGTATTGTGTAGACTCCTAATTTTCTGCTTTAAAGCCTTTATGCATGATTCCTAATCAGGGGAAAGGAATTTCCTGGTAGAATTTTAAGCTGTTTTCCTCAAAAGTGTGTTACTGAAACATTGTCTTTGAGTAGGCACTTTATTTGCTGTATGCTATTATACCAAATTCATGGTATTTTTTTGTTGTTCATTTTTTTAAATGGGTCTATCAAAGTTCAGCTTGGTATGGGTAAGTAAAAAGTACTATATCAAGTAGGTATTTAAATGAGATCTCTGGCTGCAGTTGGTATGTAAGCATAATGCTCCTATTTGTTGGGGATAAATGTGACTTAAACAATTGAGCTTTGCCCTCAAACATCAGTGAGGTACCATTCCCCAAAGATTAGAAGCACATGGGCTGTTAGCAAGGGCTCATTAGCTGACTTAATTACTTAGGCTCCTAGATGCCAAAGTACACAGTTTAACAATTTTGAATTGCATCTGGCAGGTAATGTAGAAGGTGCAATCTTGTAATGACCAAATTCTCTTCTCAAGAGTCAACAGTGATGAGCTGGTGTTGTCTACAAATCACAAAACCACCTTGGCTCCAGCTCCCCAGCTGTCAGAAAAGCTAAACATTAAGTATTGACAGCAAATTTTAATATTGTCTGGCAAGGAGAACTGAGATAGCCTTGCAAAAATCAAAATGGCAAAGTAACATGGAGTTTTCACTATGTCTGCTTTGGAGGGATAGATGTTCAAAGTCTGTGAACATCTTGTAGAGTAAACAACCTCCTCTGCTGTTCAGTATAAGCCAAATACTTGCATGCTGTGGCCCCTATGCTTCTAATGGTGGGGGAACTGCTCCAAAGGAGGGTGCATCTGCCTTAGCAGCAGGAGCAGCTCTTGTCTGTGCTTGTGTGCACGTTCTTAGTGGAGTCATAGGCTGCACCTCTTTCTTAGCTCACTCTCACAGCCTGTCAAAGAGGTATATTCAGAAGCTGCCACTGCTGCTGTGGTTGGAAAGGGGACAGGATCTCATGTTTCTGCTTTAGGAGGTTGGAGAGATGTCTGGGTGCTTATTCAGTGCCTGAGGTGCTGGCAACTGCTCTGCTTCCAGTGGTGGTATCAGCTGTCACAGTTCTCAGCTGTAGACTGTGCTTCTAGTCCCTTCTCCCAGGAGCCAGCATTAACTTGTTGGGTTTCATTAAGAATTAGATGACAGCCAGGTTATTCCAGTCCAAGGCTGCCTGTTAGCAGTTTGTTTGTTATCTGATGCTTAACTGATTGTCAGTGGAAGTTGTAGGTTTAGTGAAAATGGGCAAGCTGAAATATCCTCCAGTGCTGAGAGTGAGACCATGTTGTATAGCTACTTGTCTTTGTAGCATCTTAGGATAGGATTCATCACATAACTTCAGTAAAGAGATCTTATCTCAATAGGCCCGTTGTAGGTTACAGCTCATCTCAGCCAGAGGAGTGTCTGAAAATAGTTTGTGTGACTCTTTTCCAAGGACTTCTCTGTTTTTGTTGACCATGAAGGGTGTCCCATGAAGACCAAGTCAAGTGTAAGCACATAAATTTTGATAGGTGAATTTCATTCTTTGAGTCTTGTCTTCTCTGAGAGATTAATTTTTCCTGTATTGAAGAAAAAAGTTTATTTTTTAAAAACATCCAGTAAATGGGCTCACAGTATATCCAGTAAGAAATTGGATTGTAAGAAATAGGTGAACGTTTTATTTGAAAAAGTATCTTAACCTTGCAACATTATCTCTTATATGTGTGGATTAGATCAAAAGCAATTCAAGTCAACTGCAGCTTGTGCCAGCCCTGTTGTGAAGAGATTAGAATTTCTTCCCAGTCCTGTCCCTTCAGAGGAAACTGCTTCAAGCAAGAAAGAAATGAAGAAAACTGAAATAGAGCAGCAGAAGGAAGCAGAGCACACTCCTACACAGGAGGTATGTATGGGCAAGAAAAAGAAGGAGTGGAAAACAAACAAAAAAGGAGAAAGATCTTACATAGAAATGTTTATTGTGCAAATTGGTATTTTTCTCCATGTAATGTCACTTCAGGAGTTCATTCAAAACGTGACCCTGAAGGATGGTTTCAGCTGCCAAATCCTGTGGTCATCAGAGAGTTCCCCCTCAAAAGGAACTCCACGGTGTCTGCTTGTAGTGTTTGAACCTGTAAACTGGCGGGACTAGAAATGAGAACTTAACCTACAAACCCCAGTCCCACCACCTATTGGGAGGGCAGAGTATCCAGAAGGTGTAGACAGTGGAGCTTATCCACTTAGTCCTCTTGAAGTGCTGAACAGGTGCAGGTGGTGGCAGAGGTAACAAATGGCTGTGACCATACTGCTCTCTCAGGTGAGTTAGATGTTGGTTAGTTAGATGTTAGAGGATTGACTTTGGTGTGCAGGGCAGTGTGAATGTCAACAGGAAACGGCTACCAGTTACTTACAGGACTTCAATACTGCAACTCCGTGTTGTAATTCTGGAGATAGAGGCTTCATCTTTGATAATGCTATTTCAGGAAATAAGTAGAAAGGGTTTAAACTAACCTTTGATTGAACCTGTTGCTTTTTAAATGCTGTTTTCTGCTCCCAAATATCTGAACAGGTGATGAAAGCAAAAGCCCTGGAAGAAAAGGGGAGTGTAGTGCTGCCATTTTTAAAGAAACTACCCGAGACCAGCCAAGTTACTCTGCATGACTCTGGTCTACAAGGTGAGCAAAAAGCATTTGGAAAAGTCAGCCAGACAGTAACTGAATATGGGCATGTGGCGTTCAGGGAGAAGCGCCTAATCAATAACTTGGAGAGTTTTGGAACTAAAACATTTATTTTCTAGTTTTGTGGACTGATATTGGTAGTGTGGCTTCTCTGATGCAAAGGACTCTTCTGGGTATTCCTCTTAAACACAACAGCAGAAATTTGACACAGCAGAGGAAGAGCCCTATCTTGCACTTACCTGGCCTAGTAGTAAAGACTTACTATGTCAATGAGTATTACATACTGTTGCTCACAGATGAAAGTGACTTAGCAATTGGTTTTAATTTCACGATGAAATTTTCTGGAGATAAATTCTGCACTCAGCTGCTCTTGTGGAGCTTCTTTTCATAGATGAACAATACACATATCTGGGATGTCCTTGAATTTGACCACTGCCCAACACAAGTTCTTGCAATGCAGAACCTTTTTTTTCCATGCCTTCATGAAAAAGTTTTGCTTCAGACTAGATAATGTTTAATAGTTTGATTTTATATTTATTTTAAAGATGCATTATATGTGAGTATTGTGGAAGAAAGAGGGAAAAATCCCCTGAAGTTTTCTTTCCCATAAGAACTTCCTAGGTTGTTAAACTGTAGGTAATACACTGATTTACCTGATGTTTTCAAGGTTAAAACTACTGAAGGTGATCCACTGTGAAAAAACTGGAGAGGGAGTTTTTACAAGGCCGTGTAGTGATAGGACAAGGAATAAAGACTTTAACCTGAAAGAGGGTAGATTTAGATTAGATATTAGGAATAAATTATTTACGATGAGTATGGAGAGGCACTGGAAGGTTGCGCAGAGAATTTGTGGATGCCCCATCCCTGGAAGCGTTCAAAGCTAGTCTGGATGGAACTTTGAGCAATCTGATCCAGTGGAAAGTATCCCAGTCCATGGCAGGGGGAATTGAAACTGGATGATCTTTAAGGTTCAGTCCAACCCAAACCACTCTGTGATTGTCTGAAAAGGAATGAAATTCTCACTTGTTTTTAGTGGGGAGGTGCTACCCGAGCAAACTTTGAGAACAATATCGTTTTGTGTTAAGCAAAGCAAACCCAGTATCAAGTAACAAGTTGTAGGTCTTTTGCCTGTTTTCTGACTGGTACTGAAACACTTGGCTGCACTCTAGTGTTCACAGCATATAGAGAGCACTGAAAGGCTCACAGAATCCATTAAAACCTGTATCTGCAATAGGAATGCAAGCACCGTGCAAAGACTCGAAAGGGTGGCTGCCCTTGCATTAGTGTGCTGGAGCTCTCATGTAACTTCAGGTGCCATGTTGCAAAAGTAGCATTTAAACACAGACAGTCCGTGTGATCTTCAAGTCCACTGTAAATTAGCTGCCATGGGCCAAAGCGACTGCAGACAAAATCCCTCTCGTGGCCAAGGTGGCTCAGGTCTGAGAGTCTGACATCGCCTTTTGACCGCGCTGTTTCTTGTTTTGTCTCCGTGCCGTTGCCTGCAGAGCCGCCCCGCGGGGCCACGGTTCCGCTTAGGGTTCGCAACAACTGGCGGCGCTCACAGTTTTTCTCCCAGTCAGGTAAATGCGGCGCTGAGAACAGCTCCAGCCCTCGTGCTGCTCCAGCCATAGGTGTCTTCGGACGCGGGGCTGGGGCGCAAGCTGATGATCACGGGGATTTGTTCTACCTCTCGCTTTCGTAGAAAATATCTATTCCTGCTGCACAGTTGACAAAGAGCTGTTGGGTTGCACATTGTTGTGATGCTCTGGTTTCAGGCACCCAAAAGAAATCCCTTGCCTACAAATACCTTTTTCTTAATTTCTTTAAATCAGTCTAATTTTCAAAGACGTTTGGATAGCAAATGGCAATGGTTCTCTTCGTAACTGTGGCTCTTGAATAGTGTAGTCCCATCCTTTTAGCATTGCTGTACTTTTTCCTTCCTTGCACTGAATCATGAAGGGAAAAGTAGATCAAGGTAGGTAACATTCAGTGTCTGAACACTGCTAACATCTGTGGCCAGAAGTAGATGGCATTAGCTAGTGGTAGAGTAGAACCTGATATTAGTTAATATTGTGCTCCTCTATACCCAGATAAAAAGTAGTTTCGTTGGTGATGGGTGTAATCTGGTTTTCTGATTTATTTGCTTGCAATTAGTCCTTGCATTTGGTTGTGGGAGCAAATAGGAAACTAACATGAAGCTCTTTTGTACAGATATAATGTAGATTTATTTACAGGCTGAGGACATTTTACTATATTAAATTTAATCTTTCATTGTTCTGGTTTTTTTAGTAGCTGATTCTGATAGTGGTGACAAATCAAATGTGAGTACCTTTTTTTGCATTATTGTTTGGTTTAGCAATTTGTGTTTAGCAGAAATTAATTTTTTATGCAAACTGTCTTGTAACATCCCTAAACCAGAATAAGAATTTTTTCTCATGGACATGTGAGAGGAAAAGTACAACCCAAATCAAGGCATAGTCTGAATCTGCATGCATTCTCCCCTTATCTGGAGCTAGCTGTACAGTATTTGGTTTCTGGAGCCATGACAGCTTCACAATCTCAAAATAATATGTAATTCTAAATTATCCATTCTATTTTAAATGCATAGAAATGAAAGGACTTCACAATTCTACTGTTTCCTCAATGAAACAAAAAAACCTAACACACAACAAATGCTACTCTGAAGTACACAGTATTTCACATTCTGTTTGTCATATAGGAATAATCTCTTCCTATGAGATTCAAATACTACTCATAGTGGAAAGGGATATGACACCAAGTGCCACTAAAATTGCCCTTGATTATAAGGATTTTAAATGTATCATGTAATAGGATCCTTAGTGAAGCCTGAGGATTTATTTCATTATGGATAAAAATTCAAAGCAAGGCTATAGGCTGTTGTGCTGGCAGACATAAAATGAGAGAATATTTTTTACAATCTAAAATTGCTTCTCATGTCATGCAGAAGATTATAGAGAAGCAAAATATGTATGTTCTTTAAATTTCAGTCCCTGGAGGTGGCTCTGTTCAGTGCTGCTTAGAGCTTTCTTCGAGATCTTTTTCCCCCCTCTTCAGCTGAAGTTTCCCAAGCCTTTCTTTGCAAACCAAATGATTCTTTTATCATGTGGCTACCTATGGGCAATCCCAAGTGTCAGTGAAGCCAAGAATATCTTCTGCTAACTGAGAGAACCCTTATCTAGTTCTCAATTTCCCATTGTAACATCATCGGCCAGGCTTAATCAGGCAAGGTGCAGTTTTCTCTGGTAGCCGTGTGAAGTGCAGTGTCACAGTCTAATAGCTTGGTTTTCCTTCACGTAAGCGTTTCAATTTTTGGTCCTGGGATCCAGAAGAAGAGCGAAAGCGCCAGGAAAGGTGGCAGCATGAGCAAGAACGCTTGCTTCAGGTAGGGTAGAAACTGTATGTCTTCCACTGTGTGGTTCAGCTGTGGAATTGTCCCTTTGGACAAAAGTTGGGCATTTTGTGTCATGTTTTCCACCTCCTCTGTGGATGCTTGAGTGAATTCTGTGGCAGTTGAGTGATAAATGAGCACACACACGTGTTCTCCGTGGTTTAGGCACTCTCATGTCTCCCTTCTCCACTCCATGGAAAGACCAAAAGGACTTGGTCCTGCAATCCAGTGCAGAGTTAAACCAAATGTGTTGGTCCTCAATTATTTTTAAATTATGTTGAGCATAGACTGCAAAACACTTAATTACTTGGAGCCTCTTTGTCAAGACTGACAATTTGCTAACCCTGATGCCTATTCAACTCTTCTTTAAAATGATGGTCTTAATAGATTTTCGTAGAATTCTGCTTTGTTCACAGATTCTTCTTGGAAAATATCAAGCTGAGTTTGGATATGAAAGGACTTGGGTTTGAGGGGGTTTTGTGAGAGAAGGAAATATCTTCAAGACAACCATTAGTTTTGCCTAATGGTAGAGTAAACTCTAAAAGTTCTAGGTTTGTGTCCTAGCTGGAAGAAATACAATGGCCATGAGAACCTGAATTTCCCAGTTGGTCAGGAGTGTCTTTTGAAACTGTGATTAGCTTTGATCCCAAAGAAATCATACCTTTCTTCCACATAACAGAAGAGCAAACAACTGTCAAAGGATGGAGGATAATAAAATGGGGTCTTTTAATCTTTTAAGAAGGACTTGTGTATCTCTATGCTTTCTTGATATCATCTAATTTTGCACCTCTTAAAATGGTGCAAAATTCTCATAATTTTTTCTGGCATATGTGGGTGCTCTCTCAATAATAAAAGCTTCTCTTTTGGATTAAGCAGATGTGGTTTGGATTAAGCAGATATTTCCAATTTGAACAGACATTGGAACTGGTGTAAGAGGGAAATGGAAGTCACCATTCTTCTCCATATTCAAACCAGTTCTGGCAAACAATTTTAAACACCTTTTTGAGATAAGTTTTTGTGCAAAACTCTGTGAAAACAATTCTTAAGAAATCATCCCATCAAGGAAGAAAATAAGCTACTTAGCTAGTTATAAGCTTACTCTCTTCAAACCTTTACACACTATTCACTTACCTTTTAAACTTGCATAGTTATTCATCCTTCATTCTATTGTATTGGCATATCTCTTAAATTAGTACCAGTATCTGCAAAACCTGCTCATTTATATGCTACTTTGCTGAAGTTTTTAATGTACAACCATTGTCTCAGTGTTTCGGGGTCTATGAAACATTTTTGAAACTTAATACAGTAAGATAAACAAGGAATTATTAATATTTTTGACCAGAAACTTAATTTCTGACCAAGGATTTAAAACATTTTATAAATTAAACTTCCTCTAATGTGTCAAAAGTTCCTTGAAGTTTGAAGGTATTAAATATAAGTCCTAGAAAAAAGTGGGGAAAGTGAAAAAGAAGCTTTTTTTGACACCCATGGATGTTTCCAATTTTTATCTTTTTATTTCATCCTATTTCTGATTAAACCACTTTTAGCAAATTCATTTTTGGTGTGTAGATACTACACAATTTACTCCTAATACTGAATACTATGAATTTTCCTGCATTTGTATCCATGTACAGGAGAAGTATCAGAAGGAGCAGGACAAGCTGAAAGAGGAATGGGAAAAGGCCCAGAGAGAAGTTGAAGAGGAGGAGCGTAGATACTATGAGGAGGTATAAGGCTCAAAGGAGGAGGTTGTTTATTGACCTTTTTTTTTGTATTCAAATGCACCCACTTATGTAACAAAAAAAATAATCCCATACCTGGATTAATTAATGAAAAGCCTCTTCAAGGCTGAATTCTCAGGAGGATTGTTTCTCTTAAACACTGCCATAGATGTTGAGGAAAAATATTTAAATATTTGGACAGGTATCTTCAGCACCTCTGCATAGGTGGAGGTGTCTAATTGCTGGGCAAATCTGGGTGAGCCGGTACAGCTGTGTCTGGGCATGCTCAGACTTCCCTCTGGAGGCAGAGCCTTGTGTGTCTTGGCATATCCTTGGTGCCTAGACTTGGTGGAACTCCAGATGTAATTGTTGTCTGCCTTGGGCTTGATCATGTAGGTATTTTGTAGCTGGCCTTCAAAAAAAAAAAATCCACAGGAGATGTTCAAAGCTTGCAGTTGTGGAATATTAACAGTCTATAAGTTAGTAGTTTTCTTCTGTTGTTTGTGGGTCATTATTGCAAGAAACTGGAAAATATTAATATTTTAAGTATTTCTATGCATTATGTAAATGGATGGTTTCTCGTCTGTGCTTGAGGGACATACTTGTGATCTAAGCAAGAAATTTTTTTTCAACTTTCAGAATAAGTTTTTCATGTACCAAGGGTAATTTCATAGTTTTATATTAAACTCAATACACTGATGCTGTAAGAAACAGTAGTTCCATGCCAAGTGAAGTATTCTTTCCTCTTTTGTAAATTCCATCTCAAGCATGGCAATGGTAAATGAAACAGAAGTGCAAAACCTTGAAGCATATTAAAAATTGAGGTGTTACCATTATTCTTAGTACCACAAGTCCTTATCTAGCCTTCTAAATATGGCACATAGCCAAACCTTAGTTTCCTTTTGTGTTTCGTAAGCTCATAGTTTACATTCTATATTTTTAACCTCCACTCTCTGCTGATCCTCTTTCTTTAGGAACGCAAGATAATTGAGGATACTATAGTTCCATTCATTGTTTCTTCAAACTCTGCTGAGCTCCTCTCCTCTTCTTCCTCTACCACTGAAGGAAACAAGACAGTGGTGAGTTCCTCATGGAGTAGTAAGGCACTGAAGAGTAAGCCATCTTTAGTGCAAAGTTTAATCCTTTGCTAAAGGCTATCCAAATCTAGGAGCAGTAAGAGTAAGGGTATTCCGTGGATTCCTTCTCTAACTGGTGATACCTCAAAGTGCTGTAACTTACAGATTTTCACAACTGAATAGCTGTATTCCCGAGCAAACTGCTACCATCCCATTTTCAACTACAGCAGAGAGTGATACGTTCTCTCTGCAGCTGCCTCTCTTCTTTAACTGGTGCTGTGAAAAGATCTGTTTCTTTTAATTATCTTCCAAAGCCAACAAAATCTTAAGTGGTTTCCCTGAGTCCAAAATCTCGAATGTGAAACAGTGCTTTATGTGTATCTCAGATGAGACTGAATCCTACCTCCCCAGTTTTCCTCCTTTCCTCTCCCATCATCCCTCCTAGAAAGCAGCAGAACAAATGGAGGAGTATTTATTCTCTGTGTTTGGGGGTTTTTTACTCATGCAGCACAGAATGTTTGAATCAGTGCATCTAGCATCTAATTAAATTAGTGTTTGCAGAGATAAGAGAATGACACCCCAGGTAAGATCACAGTAGAGTAAATGTAGGATTCACAGACATAATTTTCTCCTGCCTGAGGCACCTGCACCCAGTCATCTGCCTTTTTCCACTCAACTTTAGGGTTAGGAGCACTGTATCATTTGGTTCTCCTCTCACCCTCCCTGCCCCCTGTTCTCACTCATCCCTGTGCAGGGCCATCAGCCATGGCCAATTTTCCACTTGGCTGTGTAGCAGTAACTTCCTTAGTGGAGTTGCTTATGCCACAGTCAGAACACTGCCTGCATCCAGAAGTGAAGGATCTCATGCCATTGCTTGCTCAAGCTCCACAAGTCAGGTATGAACCACTTCAGTACCACTTTGGAAGTAGTACTGGTGTTGCCCTTTGAGGATGCCCGGTGCATGTGAGTAATGCTTTGCTCCTAGGCAGAGACAACAAGCTGAGGTCATTCACAAAGTCATCACAAGTCCAATGGGAGACTGTCTAGACTCTCAAAGTAATTCAAGGATTTCTGCCAAAGAGTATGTAATGGGCAGTGTTAATTTGCCATCCTTAACACCATAATTGGTCCCTAACTTGTTTCATGCTCAGTTTAGTCCAACTAGTTGTTGTTTCAGCTAAAGTCTTAATTAAATCCAGAGTTAGCCTTACCAGTATCAAATGGTTCTACTATATAAATGTGAGGTGTTCTTTTTGATAATGTATGTCAACACAATGTGTCTAGGGGCAGCCTATACTTTTCCCATGTGTGTGCCAATGCCAAATTCAAAGGGAGCTCCTTGCTCCCTCTTCATCTGTCTTCTAGAACTCAACCAATTCAAACAGCTGTCCAGAGGAAGGCAAACAAAAAGAAGTTACAAAGCAGAAAAAGCTGCTCTGGGAGCAGGACAGTATGCCATCTCTGAAAACCAAGGAAAACGAACTCTGGCAAGAAAAGAGGAGGTATGTATTAACCCTAAGCATTTCATAACCCTGTGGAGCTTTGTGTTCTGCTGGCTTCTGGGATATCACGTGTGCCCATGATTAATATTCACTGGCCACTCAGGCTGGCGCACGTGTGGCACTGCACAGTGCTAGTTGTGTGTATCAGAAGGCTTGTCTTTTCCCTGTATGGCTTTGCCAAGAGGCTGTCACAGCAACCAGATCAGACCTTAGACAGCTCAGACATCTCTGTACATCACTGCACTGTGTCTTGTGTACATTCACAAGCCATCTGAAGGAATAAAGGAGCAGTGGCTGTTTTCACTCAGAACCTGTGTGAAATTGCCTGGCTGTCTCAGAAGTGCCATAGCCAAAATTGCCAGATGGTGTTTAAAGTCCTGGACTTTGCTTAACTGCTAATTAATAGGTTTCGCAAAAGAGGAGAGGCATCTAATGATGCTGAGCACTGTATAGAGAACATGGATAAAAGTTTTTTTTCTGTCAAAGAAGCCATTTTCCACAAATCCAGCATAATCTTCAGCACACCTAAGTGGCAGTTTGAGATAAGCAGGAAGACTTGGGCTACTGGGAGAAAAACTTGTTAATTCGTTGAAGTTATTCTCATTGCTTTGTCATTGCTGGCGCAATGACAAAAATCTTTTTGTAAAAAACAGACGGATATTCAAAAGTCTGATTTTGTCATTATATTCTATGTGATATTTTTCCTGGCTTTATTTATACAATGTGACTTATTTTTATTGGCAGTGGAAATAAAGTGCTCTCAGGATACCCAGAGACTGGTATCTTGAAAGGAGGAAGTGAACAGGAGCACCACATGCCGGTGATGGAGCGCAGCTCACCTGCCAGGCTGAATCTGCCACTGACTGAGGGTGAGAGTAAGACTCTTCCTATGCATGTGTTCTTCTCCAGTAGAAATCGGGCAGAAATCTAACTCAAAGAATTTTGGAAATTGACAGTACACTTATATCTTCAAAATGGGAATGTCTCAGATTAAAATTTGTGTTAGCAAAGATGAATATGTTAAGGTGAAATTTAAACTCTTCTTGTTTTCATCAGAGAGGAGAGTTTCTGCAGCAGGTATCTCATTTATAGGCCTGCATGTTCACAGTAGCAGTTAAAATGGTTGTCTTCAATCTTTTACATAATCTTCCTGTGCCGGTTTTGGCCAAATCCAGGGAAATTTCCGAAAGGAACGTCTCCTCAAAGGAAGGCAGGTTATAGCCACCCCTCCCCCACCAGGTTCAGGAAAGAAATATTCCTCAGAGGAATGTGAAAAAAAAAAAAAAAAAACTATTTATTTAACAAAACACACAGGAAAAGAATAATAATGCTAAGTAATAAAATCTCTCGCTGTGGAGAGAAAACCTGAAAGTTTTAGAGTCCTTCTGTGAGTGTGGTCTCTCTCCTCTTCCTTGGAGCTGGGTTGGCATGGGCCCCCCCCCGCCTCCAGGCGGGTTGAAGGTCTCCCAGTGGGGTTCTGATGTTCTGGTGTTCTGAACAAGTCCAGGAAAGAAGGAAACAAAACCAAAGTCCCAGAAAAAACAAGGTTTAACTCTCCATCTCTCTCCAAAGAAAAAGAGCCGAAAAAAAACTGGCTGAAAAGCAGGAAGGGTGCTTCCTCTGCTCTTCTCCCCACAGCAGAGGAACGCAGAGAGGAAGTGACCTTGAAGCACGGACTGCTTTGAAAAGTTCGTCTGGCCTTTTTTTCTTTCTCTCTCCTCTCCCGGGCTCAGTTTAAAGGCACAGAAAGGCACAGGAATCATGTCCGGGCATAGAGCAATGATAGGGGATACACCTGATAAAGTCACCCCAAGACACTTCCATACATATAGGATTTATCTTGATACAGGGAGCATATTTCCAACATTTATTTTGTGTTTTGATACCTAATTAGATTCTTTATGTCCGTTTCAGTCCAGGAAAAATCACTACATGTGATATGGAACCTTTTCAAGCCAACCCTAAAGTGACAGCTGCCTCAATTTTGTTATTTGAAATGTCTAATGACATTTAAAGTTAATTTTTTTTTTTTTAGCTCTCATAAATATTGATGTTTTTGAAGGAAGGAATTTCCCCAAAGCATTGCTGTCATGAAGGTCTCTCTAAAAAAAAAGGCCAATTCATGAGTTTAGCATCATTATCTATCTAATACAAGTGAACGGTGGAAAGTAAATAAGTAGGACTAAAGACAGAAAGTGAATGCAAAGTCTAAAATCAAGTTTTAGGTTTTTGTTTTCAGGCCAGCATAAAAATTCATTATTATAAAAAATACAGTGTCTATGGATGGAAGAGTTTTCAGTGTTATTGCTCCAAATGCAAATTCAGTCTATTAAACTTGGTAGGTCTGCTTTCCTTGTCTCAGTTTTATTGTATTCTTAGTGCTTTGATAAAAGTTGTACTAAGAAAGCTGAATGTATATTACCCAGCAACACATCCCTGGGGATCTGCAGTAGTGATTAAGCAAGCAGCTTTGACAATTTTAAACTACTTCTGCTAATAACCCTGCTTCAGGGTTTTTCTAGGTTCTTTTCAACAATTTGGTCCCCTACAAGTGTTCTTACAGCTCCTTTCTTGCCTCTTAAAGCATCCCATCCTTGCTCCCTTCTTAAGCCCTTAAATAATCAGGCATGTGGGTTTATTGTCTTGATATCAAAAATAGGTAACAGGCCTTTCATAGGCCCCCAGCAAAGTTTTCATTCTCTAAACTATGTAGTTGGCACACAGCAGGGTAAGGCTTCTCCCCAGCCTGTGAGCCACAAAATTCACCTTGCAGTGTCCAGGTGATGCCCTGTTTCTCAAAGATGGGATGGTTGGCTGCCTGGGCATCACACAGATCATTGCTTATTGCTGGGAGGCTGTTATTGTCACTGAGCCATCTGAAGCACAGAAGAAAATTACAAAGGAATTACTGTTTATCAGTAGGATTATGGAGAGCAGTGACTATACCACCATCCCTTTAACTCTTGCTATTGAGAAGTTTGGATCCCCTGGCACCATAGAAGTTTCAGTCTCTCTGGTGCTTCCTTCATTATGACAACAATACTTTATTTTCCCAGCTGTTATTTGTGGATGGCTGTTTGACCTTGCCTTTTCCCCCTTCAGAAATAGATTCAGCAGCAGGGTAAATCACGTGTATGTGAAGGTAAAGCAAAGGAACGACGTTCCACAGAGGTCTTCTGATGTACCAAAGCCTGTCTGTGACTTTGTGGGGGGTTTCTGAGAAGTTTGTTTTAAGGAACAGTACATCTCTGTCCTTTATGGTATGCCCACAAGCCATGATGGTCTATAAATTTTGACAAAAGCATTTTGCCTCAAATGTTGAGTTTTCCCCACCTCTTGTTGTAGATGTTTCCTGGAATCAGCAGCTGCTGACAAAGCAATCTCCGCAGTGCACAGAGGACATTCGGCAGAGACCATTCCTGGGCCACACCGTGGGACAGCAACCAAACTCCGCAGGGGAAGCAAGGAGGTGAGGATGTAAAGGTTACTGAAAAGGTAGAAAAGTCCTGCTTGCTCTGTTTTCCCTTATATTCCTGCTCAACGTTCTCTGTTGGCTGAGTTTGATTAGTCCTGTGGTGTGAAGACACCCCTCATGTCTGGCTTTCCCATTGAGACTGCTAACATTCATCTACTTTGTTGTTCATTACTGGCACGATGGTTACTCATTTCATGAGGGAGCACACTCCCTGCATGCCTCTCTCTTCTTTCTCCATAGCTCTTTTAGCACATATCTGTATAACTTTTCATTTGCTTAATTTGTTTCAAGTGCCTGAGACAAACATTTATAGCTAATAAGTAGCTGAATATGAGGGTGGGAATGTCAGGTTATGTCTGCCTCTTTGAAGCTGGTATCCAAGAGCTTCATTTCCCATCTTCCAAACACACGTCGATTGCTACTTTCTAGTCCTTTAAAGATTATACCTTTTAGAAGAAGACACATATAGAGTAGTATTTCCTTTCTGCTGTAAATTTTGGTGAGGTCTTTTTACTTTGCTGCTTTGCCTTGTGCTTTTGAGTAAGCCTTACTCAACAGTAACACCAGTTCTTTTGGTAAATGTGGGAGCTGTTTGCCTAATATTTACAAAAAGTAGCTATGTAATGAGAAAGGAACATCTGTTTTCATTAGCATATATATGAACACAGTCTTCTGCAGAACCTGCTACCGCTATGGAGGTTGTATCCAGTCAAAACTAATGTAGATTGAGGTTTGATTACCTTTTCCTCAAAATAAACTGCTTATGTGTGTGTTTGAGAAAATTGTTATTTAGCCTGTAAACAGTTTTGAGCAGTTAGAGTTTGAATCAATCCTATGATTTCTGATAATAAAAACCATGGTTTTTCTCACCAAAGTCTTGCAGGGTAGCATGGATACAGATTAACCATTAACCAAATAAACCACCTTTCAGTGTTGGTAGCTTCCTTTTTACTCAGCAAAAGGCCAACAGGAAGTGTGGTCTGGTGTGGTCTGGTGTCACTTGGCTTAACCCTCCTTCATCATGGTGGGAGCTCTGATGGATTGGTGGGGTGGGCAGGAGTCTCCACATGGCTGATTACCTTGTGAGTTACCTGATTGAGCAGCAGCTAGCAGACTAAGACTCAGAGCCAAAAATCCTGAAATTCAGTAGCTCGAATTTCTCCATACAAAACCTGTTTTTATTCGTTGTTCAGCTGTAGTAATGCATCTTCTCTGCTGTATTTTAGGGCAGGCTATCATGAGAACTTCCGATCTGGGCTGTCATCTCCCTGCTCTCCTGCTGCTCTGAGTCAGTCACCCAACAGGTACTGAAGGTCAATAAGGAATTTTGCAGACCAAACACATCTTGTAGTTGCTGGTGAACTGCCAGAGTGAAAGTCACATTAGTATTATGTGGATGCACTATTAAGTCTGCTAAATCTTGCAATTCATGACTGTCCATGGGATAAACATGTAGCTCCCTCTCCCATATTTCTTGCCCATTTCAGTGGTATTGTTGTGTTTTCAAATAACATGGTTCAGAAAGCAGCTTTAGAAATCTGCTTGATCATTGAAATTTCAGTAAAATTGAAATGGGACAGTATAAACCTCAGTCAAAGTGTGAGCTCAGAGCACTTAAGCCAAAGGATGTCTTCATTGTCACATGCTGAGGAGTAAGGTCTGTTCTAGACATTGTCACTTCCTGATTTAAAAAGAAATTCTTCCTTTGATTTCCAAACTAGAAATGCATGTTGCTTTTTTGCTGATTTTTATAGCCCACAATCGTGCTAATCTCCTAGAGATTTGATTCTCTCAAGCAATATGTACATCTTTCAGTGAGTTATGTGTACTAACTCTAAGTAAATGTTAACTGTAGCCTGAATAAATCACTGATAATTTGGGGTATATTAAAACCAGTTTGCTTATTAAATAGGGTAAAGTAATACAACACAGAACACAGCAAGTTTTTCTTTCTATTTGAATTACACTTTTCTTCACATTTCAGAGCAAAGCCCTCTTTCTGACGTTACTTGCATTGAAATGAAGCTATTGGGAATTTTTTGCGTGAACAATTTATTATGTTTTTGTAACTGTAGCTGCAGTTTTGGTGGGATTGCAGATCATTTCCTTGCTAAAGGTCGCTAGTTGTGATAGCTACTTCATATTATTTAGCAGCTATCTTCTGATCTGAGAATTTTTTCCATGATCTTTTCCTGAAATAAATCTTAGTTTTGTAAACAATGGATGGGATGTAATTAATTTTTCCACTAAAACATTAGAAAACTCTTAAAAATTTCCCAAGATGCTCTTGTAGTAACTCTGATAGTGGAGAAGAAGTAAAAACAAAGGTGAACTCAGGAAAAACACAGAAGCAGAAGGGTTAAGGTTGTAGGAGGGGAGAAAAAAAACCCAGCAAAGTTATTCTAAAAGGAATAATGATAGTGAAGCAACAAGACAGTCATGTGTCTGTGCTGTCTGTGTACATGGTGGGCTCAAGAGTAGAAGCAAGGACAATTTTCTAATTGTGATGAGTTTTTCTACTGCTTCTGTCTCTCTTTCTCTCTCTTTTTCTTTTTTTTTTTTTTTCCCAAAATGGCTCTTTTGTTGTGCTGCGGTCCAGATCTGTCTCTGTTGGTGGCTCACTATGTTGCTGCCTCAAAACCTTAAAGCAAGAGATTTTAACCTTGCTTATCTGGGTAGGATTTCATCAAATCATCTTTTCAAAACTCATGAAGTATCGCAAAGTTTCTTTCCTAGTTTCAGCCCTGGCTGAAAAAAGCATGAATGACACAAAATGACAGGGGATCCCTTTTGGTCTCAGGTTCATGTCACTAGGCCAGGCATCAGTTCTGTCAGGCTGACAGGCAGGTGGGGAGGGAAGAGCGTGAGACCCATAGAAGTGGGCACCTGCACTGCTGTTAAAACCATTATGAAAAAGGGCACCAGTTATTCCTGGGGCTCTGAACTTCCACTCAGCTGTCATCCAACAGCAGATTTATGAGAGAGGTCTAAACAGGATTGCTGAAGGAGCAGGTTGAAGTATATTTTGCATTGCAGATGGAGATCCAATTTCAGGTTTTCTTAACTAGTTGTAGTACTAAGGGGCTGCAGCAGCACAGGCTGAAGTGAGTCAGCCGGTGCCTGGTCTGTGCTACTGTAGTTATGCTGTCGCTATTGACTTCACCAGCTTGTTTGGGTGCAAGAATAGCATCCCTGTTTTCTGACTTGCAGTGAGCAAGTCCATTTGTAAACAAATTGAAAAATTTCCAGGCTGAGAGTCTGACTGAGGTAATCTGTGTGAATTGCTGTGGCATTGACTAGGTCTAAGTAACCTTTACTATAAGGGTGGTGAGGCACTGGAGCAGATTGCCCAGAGAGGCTGTGGACTCCCCATCCCTAGAGGTGTTCAAGGCCAGGTTGGATGGGGCTCTGAATAACCTGGTCTAGTGGAAGGCTCCCTGCCTATGGCAGGGGCTTTGGAGCTACATGATCTTTGAGGTCCCTTCCAACCCTAACCATTCTGTGACTCTATGAATCCACAGGCCACCCAGGCCTCTATTAAGAGGCTTGCATCTCCCTTGATCTAGCACAGCAGACTGGCAGGGAAATGCGTCTGAGCTGCTGTGCATTGAAGCATTTTAAGTCCTTTGCTTGCTTGTCTGGAAGGCAGACATGCAGGCTGATTCAGTAACATGGCTGAAGGGTTAATGTGTATTTATGTAAACCCCTCCAGTGCTCCTTCCTCCCATCCTGTCCCTCGTGATAAACCTATCTAAACATTTGGCTCCATTTTAGCATCAATTGCTGTGTTCTTAGAGCCATGTTTGTCTCCTAGGTCTGTCAGTGGGAAGAAGCTTTGTTCTACCTGTGGTCTCCCTCTTGGAAAAGGAGCTGCCATGATTATTGAAACACTCGGGCTTTATTTCCATATTCAGTGCTTCAGGGTATGTCTCTTGCTTTATTAAGAAAAATCTTACATCATGCACAGGGCAAATAGACAGTAGATGTGAAACTGAAAATGAGAGGACCAGGGGATTTGCATGGTTGTTATGTCTGAGTGTATTTGTAAAGAAGTGGAAATAACACAACTAGTATGTTATTTTACAGTCAGACATGTTAGTTGGACTAAAAGCTGTGATCAAGCAAGCAAACTCAACTTCTGTACTTACAGGGGGAAGCATCATATAATTTCTCTATTGTGCTCATTGTTTTTTAAATATAATATTATTTACCTTATGATTTTTTTAGGTTTTTTTTCCTTCCAAAAACATGATCAGTCTCAAAGCCATCTTTGATCTGCTCCATGGTTGGAAAACTTTGACTATGGACTGAATGGTGTATTCTGGCTTTCACTAGAAGTATTTCTTGACTGTTCTTGAGTGTTTCAGTTTGGAAATAACCTAAAGTGTTTTCTGGAGAACTCAAAAAGTATCCATTTCAATTATCTCTGGCCCAGCTGATATTAGACATTAGTGAAGACTTTTTTGATTTTAGACATTTGCCCTGACTACATCTCTGGCCTCTTTAAGCTTTATGCGTCACAACTGGTAGCTCCAGAACGCAACCTCAAAGTCAGATGTCCCATATAATCATTAGACTTCACTTTTGTGTAAGTGGAGGCTGCTCAAATCCAGTCCTAAACACTTTTGACTTTATAAAAACCCTCTTACTGATTGGCAGTATTCCCCAGGAGTATGGGCTGGGTTCTAGGGCTGTATTTTTTCTCACTGTTCCAAGAACTACTGAAACAAAAGTAAAAATTTTTGAAGAGTTGTGACAGGTAGTAGGGTATGGTCTCTCTTACTTTCTCTGTTCTTCAACTGACAGTGTGGCATTTGCAAGGGACAACTGGGAGATGCAGCAAGTGGCACAGATGTCAGGATTAGAAATGGTCTTCTTAACTGCAACGATTGTTATATCCGATCCAGAAGTAAGTACTGAATACTGGGAACTCTAACAATACTGTTGCCATGATTTTAACTGGTGGGTTTGTCGGGCTCTGACACTCAGGCACTTTGCCATGGGAAGAGGAGTCTTCCCATGCCATTTTAATTATTTTCTCATATCAGAAAAGATTTCCAAGCCCATTAAATTTTGCCCAGAGGATCTCTGCTCAGCCCTGTTAGAATTAAAGGCTGTTTCTGTGCATAAACATAAACTCCTATACTATGCACACATATTGCGTGACCTGGAGGCTTGGATCTCTCACATCACATGAGACAATGTAGATAATTCTACTTGATCTAGGACCCTAGCCCATGTTTGGAGAAGTTCCCATTTTTTATGTCTCTAGGACTCCCTTTTGTGGACAAAATGGTCATGTAAAATATTAAGAACTTTCTGTAACTCGTAGTGAATCCTTGTGTTGGTATCCCCAGATATGTGCTAAATAGTGTTGCTTGCCATTAATTTTGAAGAATGAGCCAACCAATTGCATGTCAGAAAGAAAACTTCATGCATTTTGCTGCCTTAGAGCAGGTCACCTAAATGTCTTTCTGAGTCCTGGATTTCTGTGACTAATACCAAATTACTAGAACATTTTAGCTTCACCCCAATGTCACCAGTGATGGTCAGTCCTGATGCTGGCTTCCACCTTGTGGAAAACAGTATGATGCAAAAACGATAGGAGCAATGGTTGTCTTCCTGTTAAATGTTATTTGGTATATTCACTGCCTACAGTTCCAACTGATAAGTGGACATCTAGAGCCCTTTACGCTTATTATTTCCCTTCTTCTCTCTCAAAAGCACTGGCTGTAGAAATCCAGGAGTAGGAAAGGTACCTCCCTACCTTTTCCAGAAGAAGAATTGGTACTTCTTCTCTTATGCTTCAGGAAAGAGATACTTCTCAATCAGCAGAGCTAGAGGGTGCTATTGTATAACCGGTTTTTTGGCGATTTTTTTGTTAAATTCTGCTCAGAAATGTTATCAACTTTTCATTATTTATTTAACATGAAATATTTAGAAATAGCTTTTTCCCTTCATGCTTGATACTATAAACCTTCACATGGATGAGGTCCTGACCCCTAAAATGCAGATTTGCACATCCATCTTTACACAAAAAAGAGAAGAAGGTATAAAAGTTATAATTGCCTTTTCTTCTTAGTCCTTTTTGCTTAAAGAAAAATTGATGTCCCTTAAGGATAGATAAAGGCTCAAATAAATTATCAGCTTATATGCTGTAGAAATCACTCTCTCCATCATCATTTCTACAGCAGTGTTACTAGAAAATGCATTACAGAGCTGTGTGCAATGTTTCATGTAACAATGTTTTGCATTTGTACATACCCAGCAGATTGGTAACTAAGACCATGACAGAGGAAACAGATTTTGAGAAAATGTATGGCTCCTGAAGAATAATAATGGCAAGGGGTTTGTGATTTTTACTACAAATTGCCTCTTCCTGCTATGTCTACTGGTCATGCAAAATCTCAAAATCCAGTTAGTTGAATTTCAGCTACAGTAACTGTTGTTGACAATTCAAAGGGACTGATTTTGATAGAACTGCAATATTGCTAGTTGCTAATTTTTAACTAAAATTTGATGCATTGCACACCTGAAATTAAGAATAAACTGGTGCAATGTCAGTGTTTTGCCTTTCAGTTCCGGGACTAATGCTGCAAAATGTCAAAACAGTTGTTTGATTGCATGGCTTGTGCCTTCCTGCCCCCGTGGCTGCATCTGAAACCTGTGCAGCAGTGGGCAGAAGTGACAGTCTCTGACTAACCTCGGATTAGTCAGTATTGCTTTGAGATGCTTATGGACATCTCGATTAAATATTTTCGCTCCCAGAAGCTTATCTGAAAAAGTGGATGGTTCTGTTTCAGAATGAATCATCACAAAAGACAACAAGAAAAGCATTAAGGATTATGTAGTGGTCCAGGGTCCATAATATGTATTGTTGTCAGATAAAAGTGAATGAGGTTTTTACTGGTAGGTTGTTTCTGTAAAATGAAATCTCACAAGGAAGGAAATTCTGTATTCAATGTCAAACACAGGGAATGGTTACAGGCTGATGAGTGTCAAAGTCAAAGGTGAGAACTATATTCATGAGATTCCCTATATGGCTAAATAACACAAGGAATCTGTATTACCAGGTCACACAAACTAGGCACAGCTGAAGACGACTGAGCAGTCCTTTGCTTTACTATTTTGCCCCTGCAGAGCCTGAAATAAATGTATACACAAGTACTTTGGGTGTAAAACAAGATAAAACTTCATACAGAATGCATTCAACACCTGGCAAGGAAAATACATTTCCATTGGAGTTATGCTGAATCCTTCTTTGTAGTAGTTAGTGCCCCAGCTTTGCAGGAGGAAGGGAAAATAGAGCACAAATATATATGTCCATATGCATTTTTTTGAATTGTAGAGATCATATGAGGAAAATCTATATTTGTTTATTAAAATTTGTAACCAATTACTTGTTTTGGTTTTGTTTTAACCAGCTGCTGGACAGCCAACTACATTGTGACATGACTTTCAGTCCTAGTAACTTTCAAGAAGGAACTCTCTTCTCATATGTATCGGCTGCCTCCAGACAATCACTTGTAAAAGCTTGAATCCATGGACATGATGGCTCTCATCTCGTTTTTAAAAACTCAGAAAAAAGCTGCACCTGCTCCTTTGAAATGCAATATATTGGTTTTTGCTTCCTTAAGAAATTTGCAAAATATGTATGACCATGTTTGGGAAGGCAAAGCCTAAGTACTATTAAAAAAAAACAAATCCACCTTTCAGGTATGCTTATGATACTCAGTCTGTTACCTTGTTCTTTTGAAAGTAATAAGAGAATAAACATGCAATAAAGCAACTGTTTTGTTTTAATATTTCTAGCAGTTAAAATGTTTAAGTTTACAGAACCTTTATAGAATATGCCAACTTGAGCTGAGAAGTAATTTTAAGATAGTATCTAATCAGTGCATTTGAAAAACTAAACATCACAGCACGACTTCTCTGTTATAACTGAAGCTATAACTTTTTTTATACAGAGACTAGTTTGATAATACATCCTGTAATTCTGAAGCATTTTGTGTTTATATTACCTTCAATGGAGGGTAGAAGTTAAACAAATAAATTATTGCACCTTTAGTCATAGGATTTTTTTGTTCATGTACCTCAAGTAATGTTCATGACTATAGCTTAATATTCTCTGAAATAAAGATTTCTTCATTAAACCTAAAGACTGCATACCATTAACAACGGAAAAATTCCCATCAGGAGCAATCCTTCTTAGTAAATTCAGCAGCCTGTATTATTATTAAACTCGATGAAAGATGATGTGGGGGAGAGGTGGCTGAGCGGGCAGACCCGGCTGAGTTGTGAGTCTCTGAGTTGCAGTTTGATGCTGTGGTGAAGCTTTTCTCTTTGGCATGTAACTTGCCAGTCAATGATTCGAGTGGGCTGGACATCAGCTCGTTCACTTGCGAACACTACACTTGGTTGCAATCTCATGCAGAGAAACACGTGTGGTTTGGGTACCCCCCAGGGCAGAGAATTAGACAGTCTTGAGCCTGTGTTCCTCCATCCACTACCCAAAAATAGACAGCAAAACCCAGAAGTGTGGAAGATGGGCAGGGAGGAGGCTGGCAGAAAAACTATGTTGCCTGTGTTTGGGACAGTGTTCCTTTGTGCTCTTTGATTAAGCATGTGCTCCTTACTAAAGTGATCCAGCAGCTCATTGAAACAGGTTCAGCAGGTATCCACAATACACAGACAAAGTTAGAGAATGTGTTGCAACTGTAAAATATCCTAGCACTTTTTGGTAAACTGTTACTGAAAATATCTTCAAATGGAGGGGCAAAAAATCTTTTTCTGCCTTAAAACCACTACAAAACTAAATGAATAGAGATTTCTTTTATCTATGTGCATATCTGTTGTCTTTTGATGTGTTGGTAAGAAGAAGTGAAGTGGTTATTAGGGAAGCAATAATTCTGAGTTGTTCTCTAGATAGCAATTACTTATTGAAATGCTAGACAGTTGCTTGCATGTGAGTTGCATAGCCATGCAAAACTGCGTGTCACCGAACATACACGTGCAATGTCATTGGAGGACATTGTGACTATCTGCTTGAAAGTTACATGTTACTTCCTTAATATCGTGCCTTAGAAAATGCAAAGCTGTTGCACACAGTCAACAATGACTTATGGATGCAATAAATCCAAAAAGCTGAAGTCCTTTGTGGACTTCACCTGGGGAATATTTTTAAGCAAAAATAAAATAAATCAGACGAATGTTTTGGAACTAAAAGTGTATTTTGATCAGCTACCTGTATGATTTACTGTTAAAGGGTTTTGATAACCAGAATGCTTACTCTTTGCTTGTGGTTGTTATAACATTTTCCCACAAAGAATGTGTAACATGGAAATTCAAGAAGCAGATTTCGTAACTGATGTGGTGTATCTGTATAACTCCATGCGCTACATTAAGGATACATGAATATATAATGTCTGAACTTAATTTTTAAATGAGACTGTGCATGCTTGTGCATCTATTTGATATGAGTCTCTAGCACTGCTTCACCCACGTGATAGCGTTAGATGTGAAAATCAGTCCCCAAGTGTATCAAAGAGTTGGTTGTCTCAGAGGTCAGGTCCGCTTCTGTTTCATGTAGGGGTAAGTGCCCAAAGGGCTTAGGAGCATGGTTGGGATAAAGTGCATGAACGAGGGGGGAGGGATATTGCATCACACTGCAGACACATCACTGGGTCTCTGGAGCTGCTTAGGAATTGATCCCAGTGTCTATCAGGTAGTTTTGTATATGCATGCTTGAGCAAAGTTGATTGTATGTAAAGTAAAATGAAGCAGCGCTTGATGATGACGATTTTTTTCCCCAGTGAACATCTATTCACCAGCACAGAATAATTTTCAACAGTTTTCTGAATCATACTTGCCAACTTCTTCTGCTTGATTTTGTATTCCCTCTGGAATCTTACATGGCAAATTCAGTCAGGCTAAGATTTTTTTTCATTTTTTTTCCAGTTTAAACACATTAATATGATACATTTCTAATCAGGAACTTTGAGCACAGAAAAAAATAACACTTTCCTACATTTGAACTGCAATGTAAATGTATTTGTTGCAAAAAATGATTTATTATTACTGAGCAAGTACAATACAATGTATGTAATGGGTTTTAGATGTTTTGGAGTTTATTTAGCCTCTTACTACTTCAGAGAACCTGAACAGGTGTCATAACCCATCTGTATTTTACAAGCCCATTTTCATGGTGTATTTTTTCCTTACTCTTGCTATGTAGTGTTATTGATGCAGTACACCTGTAGTTTTCAGTGAATGTCATAAAGGTTGGTGAACCAGAAGGGGACCATCCTTATCTGCATGTCCATTCAGGGACAAGGATTGCTGTCCTAGCTGGGGTTAATGTTGAGTACCAATTATGCTAATCTTCCCTTTATTTTATTTATTCTAAAATGCCTCTGGAAATTAGGAAAACTTGTCTAAAACTCAACAGCTTTTATAGTAAATGTATGTTTATAAATAAAATGTTGATTACCTTTGGTGGTGTTGATTTCACTTATTATAACTAACTTGTATTGCATGAACCTGAATTGCAGAGTAGATGCTTCTGCTTGGTTGGGGTAGGCTGAGCCAGGCTATGCTCCCCAGGAATTAGTATATGAGATGAGACAATAAAAAAGACATAGTTGAGATGGCAAAATATGCTGTGGATTGCCACTGTAAGCTGTAGCCCTCTATTCTTAAGAGCATGTGTGCCTGTTGTGGTAAAAGATGAGCAGAGAAGGCTTACTGTAGAGAGGTGAACCCAAGTCCTCAGGAGATCTTTCATTAGTGTTGGTGGACTCTGGCTCCGACTTTCACTCAACAAAGCACTTTATATATGGCAGTGCTAAATATGTGCTTGGTTAATTCCATTTCCACATAGCAAAGATCCTGGAGTTTGTGTTCAGTTTTGCTTGTGCTCAGGTATCTCACTAATTCTTGAATTGCAGCATGTGACTTGTCCAGTCACCAGAAGAAAGTTCACACAAAATTTTAAACTAATAACTGCCCCTTTTGCTACTTTTTAATTGGGTCTTAAGTGTTTGGGTTTGTGCCAGTGGAGCATCTCGGCTGTTAGATGAGTCATGGGGATGTACTGAAAATTTAATTTTTTTTTAATTCACTCATACCTTCATTTTTATCCTGGTGCCTTAGTAGTGTCAGTGGTGCCGGTCATACACTGTTCCTGCGTGTCCGTGAGGGCCAGCCTTCTCTCTGGCAGCAGAGGCGTGCTGGGATTCCCGGCAGTGCCATCGGTGCCCTGTCTGCGGGAACAGCTCACTGCCGCTGGAGGTTGCTCTGAGGCTGGATTTGGAGGCAGTCAGGCAGCAATTTCTGCTCCAGCAGCTCTGCACCAAGGCTGCTGGGCACAGAGACAAACACTGTTCGTGACCCTTATGAGCCAGGGAAAATGGTGGCAATCCTGGTATGATTTTTTGTAATATTATTATTATTACTCTTTTGTAGTGAATGTGACCTGCACAGTCGTTTATGATCCTAAAAGAGAACTGTTGGGGGTGCACTCACCTGGCAAAATAATTTTGAATACCTTATAAAAGGGGAGTTGTGTCACCTGCTCACCTCCCCAGGACCTTCACCTGCAGGTAGAAAGGCTGCCTGGAGGGCCCTGAGAGACACCACTGTGTTAGCAGGGCCTTGGCATGCCCCAGGAGAGGACACTGGCTTGTTGAGCAGTGGGATGAAGCTGAGGGCATGTGGAAGAAATGGGAGGTGATGGGAGAGAGGAGTGGGCTGTTACAGCTACAGTTCAAACATCAGAGCAGAGGATGGCCCATGCAAAGAGAGATGTGTGCATGGCCCCCCAGGAGAACTGTGCCTCCTCTACATCCTGTCCAGGTGTGATGCCTCCATCCCTCCCCTTTTCCCCACCACAGACTGTCAGGACAAGGGCTCAGTTTCCTCCATCCAACCCACTTTGTTTTGCTCATCTTTTTTCTCTCCTTAGAAAGGTATTTTGGTGCAGAGGTCATTAGTGAGCATAGCCAGGTGATGGTAGCTGTGGGAGGCTCTAAGCACCGGTGATGAACGTCAGTAGCTTGCTTACTTTGTGAGTATTGATAGAGAACTCTTATGGAGCATAGTTAAAAGCAGGCAGCTACCACTTTGTTTAGAAAATGAGCTTTAGGTACAGTTCTTGGTGCCCAGTTTAGCAAAGATTTGGTCTCAGATGGGTCCCCTTCCTGGTAATGGGAGGCTGGTTAAGTAGTTACTCAATAAACTTGGCAGAGTGGAGGCTTTTCCTTTTCTCTCTTTTGCCAGGTTGGGTAATTGGGGAACAAGATGACAAGATGACAGAGACACATCTGCAGTGAATATCAGAAGGGGTTGTGGGTATTCAAAGTGAGCAGATGATGGCTATTTGGATGGGAAAACAAAAAATGTCAGTAAAATATCTCCTGTAAAGGCAAACAGGTCTCCTATACAGTTTTAAAAGCCTCCGGTAGGAATGTAATTTCATCTGAATTTCCTGATAAGGGGAAATGACTAAACTGGAAGCTGCTCAAGTTTTTCAAGTAATAAGAGCCCAAAAAAAAGAGATAGGAGCTACAGGACAGGATGTGACTCTTCCTGTGGTATGGGGGCGGAGGGGGGGGTGGTATTTGAGAGGTTGGTGGGAGTGTCTCTTGTCTAGTTCATGTTTTTTATAAAATATAGCATGAGTTAAACATGCAATAGGGAGCTGCTGCTCTGTAGATCTCGTGGAAAACCCCATGCCCTGCAAGAGTACCTAGTGAAGCTAGCTAAACCCCAAAGCATATGGGGTTTTAAACCATTTAGGAAGAAAACCCCTCCATTATTTAAGATAATCTTATAAGTCACTGTTAACTCATCCATAGAGTCCATCTGCTTCACTGCACGTGATGCACTGTAAATTCTCTTAGCTAATGCCACATCCATAGTTCACAGATGTATTTTTTCCTAAGCAGATGACCTGCTGGTTAAAACCTGCACAAGCCAGCCATGGGTCTAGAAACTAAATCAAAACTAACCAAACTGCAAATCTTTCCTTGAAATAACAGAATTTCTCAAACAGGAAAAGAAAGCAAGATTTTTAAAATTCCTTTTTTCTGTTACATCTAGTTATAGACAAAACCACTCCATTTACAAGCACAGAAACAGGGACATGCTATCCACATCTCTGGAAATTCCTTGTTGTAATGCCGGAACTGCTGTTCCAGGGAGCTGGACTTGGGAGTTTGCAATGGCTATCCCATATTTTCCAGTGGCCAAGTGCTCTTTGGTTGTCTTTGGGTGGTTTATAAAACTTTGTGAGTGTGCACAACTCCAATGAGGTGTTACAATAATCCTCGATATAGCAACACGTCCCTATCATTCAGATTGAAGGTGTCACCTCCAAATGCACTTTTCTGGGACCACATCTAAACATTGCCAGGTGAGAACAAATTGGATATTTTTCCAAAAGATGTTAAATGTAGCGGG
>VZTH01010734.1:566778-582999 GCA_013397815.1 Aleadryas rufinucha
GGTGTAAGTCTAATTACAAACTTTTCTTAAGAAAAATTAATTCTGGTGATTTGGCATCTGTGTGGTCTATTAATTGATACTCGTGTTGAAGTAGACTAGATTTCAGTGTGGGCTTTCTGTGTTGGACTTTGTGCTGTTACACAAGTCTTAGTTTAAAGTTTTCCCTGACTAATACACAATGATAACACTCAGATCATTTCCAGCCTGAGGATGAAACTCTCTGAACTGTTTCATGAACTGATGTTCTGGAGGTTTTTTAGAAAGCATTTGGCCTGGCTCATATTTGATGCTTTTTGGTGCCCTTCCTGGTTCCATGGGTTTATACTGGAACCATTCTTGGGCAGAGGGAAGTGCTCATGGTTTGCCATGGTCTCTGGGGAGTGGAAGACACTGCTTACAGAGTCTGGAGGGGGAAAGCGTTGCACTGAAGCCAGACATGATTCCTGCAAATCCTCTCTGCCCAGCCATGTCCCAGTTAGGCTTTAGATAGGTTAAATGTCAAGACAGCAGTGTTAGATAGACCTATGAAATGCATTCTGTCTTCTTGTTCTAAGTATTCACAGGTCTTCAGCTGAGTTTAAAACGTTGGATAAAAGGACAGCAATCTATGTAAAAAAGAAGCCAGTTAACACATATCTTACCCATATTCCTAAATACATTTTGTGTCTTGTTATTATTTTGAAACAGGTAGGATGACATTAAGAAGGGATCTATGGCAAAGTAGGGGATCTATGCCACTAACTGATATAATTACAAATCTGTTCCAATGGACTAAAGCTAAATTTTAAAATTAACTTGCAGCCTCACAAACCCACTTTCAACCACTTACGTTGGAATGCCACCTACATCTCCAGCGTACATCCGCATGACGATGACAATGCTTGGAAGTAGTGGCAGAGGCCAATCAACCAGCCTGAACTCTCATCCTCTCCCTTTTGTTTCTGCCAAAGCTGTTATCTCTCAGAGCATTTGTCATAGACACACCAGGATATACAGCAGTTGAAAAGCCACTATCTCTTTCAAAAGTAGTGACTAATGTGCTTTTGCCTACAGCAGTGTGGAAAGTCATAGGAAGATTTTGCTGTAGAATCAGCTGTGTTTATGTTGTGAAAAAGCAGCTGCATTTTCCAAATATTTTTTTAGAGAAATAGAGGTCTTTATTTCTTCCAAATCTTTGCTGGTAACTTTCTTCTTGTATTTCTCCTGGAACCTGTGATTGGTATTTTTATATCATTCTGTCCTTAGTAAACAGGCAATTTAAAGGTTTTTTTCTCTCTGAGTAAAACAATATTTCACTTGACTGGATGATACTTCCCAGTGTAATTACATGTGATTTGATAATCAAAACTAAAAGCACTTTTCAAAAAAAATCGTGACAGCTGACTTTTCTGCCTGTGGTGGCAGCCCATCTACCACAATATTCTGCAACATGAGGGCCAGCGTGTCCCACGTGGTAGCAATGCACAGCAGTGAATCAAAATCATCACAGCTGACTGATGCCTTCACTGCGCTACGTTTTATACAGAAAAGGATGGTGCTTGTAGTTCATTGCAAGGCTTGCCTCATTAAATCATCTTTTTACACAGTGGACTTCTGAGAAACCTTTGGAAAAACCAAACTCCGAGGAGCTCAGGTGGTGGCACTGCCTTTGCAGTGATTCTTTTCACTGTGGGGGTTGAAGGGGAAGGAGAAAGCTTTTCACTTGCACAAGCTGCAAGTCATCCATGCAGTTGTGTTTATATCTGGGAAAAAAGCCTGCATGATTATCTACAGTGACATTTATAGCCATTACATTTCTTCAAATTGATGTAGGTGGTACAATAACTTCAAAACTGTATTTTTTCATATGGGGCTGTGTGTTGATAGTTAAATAACTGAACAAGGTATAGGTGCAAATAAACAGTTTATGATGGAATATAATCACTTGATACTTGGTTTTCTCAATATCTCTGTCTTGAATGCTTAGAATCTGCTTACAGCATGAATACAATTAAGCATGTAGGTATGTTTCTCTTTACTGTGGCAAGGCTCTTCAAGCACGTGGCTGTTTTCGCACACTTCCAGCTGTCAATAACCCTCATGTGTTTTTACCCCAGGAGCTGAAGACTTACATTGTACTTGGTAAACTTTGATGCAAAAAGTGATCAACTTTAGTTCCTCCCAGCTATAGGCAAGGTAAAATGAAAAGGCAAATAAATCATTGGATGCAGATGAGGCGTGCATCCCAACTTCCAGGAACTGTTTGCCTATCCTGGAAAAACTACTTCAATGAGGATCAAGCTCTCAAAAGGTAAATGGTGGAGTTGTAGCACTTCTCCCCTCTTGTTCTCAGCCTAGGACATAACCAATTTCTCAGCCTTGTTCTGCACACCAGTTTAATCCAGCTGTGCCCCCATGGCACATCCCAGCTTGCCAGGAGGCTCGTTTGGCTGGAGCTGGCTCTGCACAGCCACCCACTCAGCATAGCCTGGCCTGGCTCAGGGCACTGCTGCTCTCTCTGCACCCTTGCTGTACATCTGATACAGACAGTTTCAGGTTTTCCCCTCACATGCTGGGGATTTTGATTTTTAGCCATAAATTCTTCTCAGTTGATCAATACAGCATTTCCCAGCTGCTTCCTGTGCATGTGCAGTTAGAACAAAGGGCTGTAAAATAACCAACGTTGCTGCTTGGTGGGCTTTGGAAAGACTCCTGCAAACAGGGCAGCGCTGCCTGCTGGGGGAGTGCTCTAGCAGAAACAGATGCATAAAAAGGTGGTTGGAGCAGCCCAAGTGTGGCAAAGATGTGTGCATGCTGCACTGAGACTCTTTATTAAAACCTTGTGGCTAGTGAGGCAAATTCAAGAAGACGTCTCTCCACAGGCTGCCATAGTACTTTTCATCCAAGAAAGAGAATAAGTAAAATTTTATTTATTTACAATTTTAAGACCATATGTATCTCTTTTGAAAGTACTGAGCTGAAGCTTGAATACAAATATCAATTACTTCCTTATTATTGCAGTAATATAAAATAACTCGGACTAGAATTTGAATAATTTTGAATGCCACAATACATGAGTACAAAATGTCAGGGACTTGGAAACACCTGGATTTTCAAGGATACCTGGTGCACACTCCCAGATATGCAAACATTGTTAGCAGGCCTCAAGTCAGGTACAGAGCCACTGGTCTTATATGAAAGCATAGGTACCTAAACTTGGTTTTTCAGAGCTCATCATCACCAGAAAACAGTGAAGCCCTTTTCAATGGCTAGTTGAATCAGATTTAAAAACACCCCTGTGAGACAGAAAAATACTATTTATAAATGGATACATGGGTCCCAGATCTATTTAGTTTGTGCAGAAAAAGAATGCCTTCACTAGGGAAATTGATTTAGCCTACAACCTGACAATAAATATGCTTGAAACTCAGAGAAAAACCAAACCAAAACATTTTGCATGCATTTACCAGCTACTGTGACTACAGCATAGTGACTGTGGAGTTCAGAAGGACCAGGCTGAGTAGTGCAGCAAAAATCACCAGAGCAAGAAGCCCGTCAGTGTGGAGTCAGCCTGTCTAGAAACTCGGCACAAAAGCAGCAGCAGCAGAGTTTGCCCTGCCTACACCAGGCCACCAGGAGCAGCCGGCTGGGCTGGAGCCAGCGCAGCATCGCCGTGCAGGCGGCTGGTGTTGGGCGCACAGACCTGTCGGCGTGGGCGGATCATTTCCTGTGCTCGGAGCTGAGTGAGGCAAGCTGAACCCTTCCGGGGAAAAGCCCTTATGGGAGAAAACATGGCAAAACGTGTTCCTTTTCTGGGAGAAAGGAGATATAAAAGCTGTAAGCAGATTGTTTTCATGAGCAATGCCTGCCACGGTGGGGCAGGAACTGTGGTTTATTTTATGGTCTTCTTTACAAGATTGACTTCTTAGCTAGATGATGTTACCTTGGCGTCATATGTCTCATCTATGGAGAAGGAGAGACGGAAACACCCACACTGCTGTTCCCACAGCCTTCTGCCTGGAGAATAACAGACATTTTATCTTAATAAAATAATTGTGAAAACATCTAAAAATCTATTTGCTGGAGGAGAGGTGAAGAAAAGGACTTTAACTAAGTTTTGATGCCAAATCAGCTTCTCCAGTTAATTATAAAATGACTCAAAGGAATAGTGGTACCACGTGGTACTTATCCTTTGGAGGTGGTTATGCTATGTAACATACCTGCCGGGATGCTGGGATGTGACAGGATATGCTCCATCCATACAAGCCACATGCATGTGGCAGACTACCCCTGCCGAGGGCAGGCAGCAGCCTGGGGGACTGCCTCTGAGAGCAGATATTTGTGGTCATCTATTGTTTTTGTTGCCTGTTCTGCAGGGATTTGTGATATGAAGTGCCACTTCATGTACTCCTCATGTGAAAAACCTGATTTTTCAGGAAAATGATGGCCCACAGAAGGTTGGGGCTGGCCTGTAGCTGAAAAAGTGGTCCTGCTGGCTCAGCAGTGACCTGCAGCTGTATGTAGGATAAGCACCTGGAAAGTAACCTGAGCTTACTCCTGGAAAGGAACAGCCAAAGCTAGGTTGGGCTGGAAGGAAGACATGGAATCCAAAAGATTTGTGCATTAACTGTTAGATCAACTCATCCAAAACAAATATTGTAAAAAAAACCTTCATAGATGCTACGTGTGTTCTGCACCAGGAGTTTGATATATGTTTCAAAACAAAAAAATCTACCCTTTCCTTTGGACTTTGCCAGACATTGCACGGCAGTATTTTCTGGACTGAGTTTATCGATGGATGAGAACATTAAATAGTTAAAAGGATTCTTTCATCTCCATGAATCCTTCACTAGGAGAAAATAAACAAGGCAAAACTGCCCAGATCGTGCTCCCACTTTAAGTCATGACAAGTGTTGTGACGGTGACTGCTGCCACACAGCTAAAGGACTAAGGCACTTTGTAAATCAAATTTCAAGTAAAGAGATTGGTTTGCGAAACCTCCTCGGCAAGGAGTCACAAGCTGTCAGAGTGTATTAGCATTATGTTACTGGAGTAAAAAGCAAAACAAATTAAGATGTTTAACAGCTGAAATCTAAAACAAAATTGTGTTTAATGCTGAAAATCTTGTTAACATATTTGCAGGCTTCCCTTTCCCCAGATATTAAATCTCAGTGTCTTTGAGAGCATCTTTTTATCACACATAGAAACCTACTGTGCGAGAACGAGAACGATACACGACACATGGTAAGGACGAGTGTTTCACCCTGCATGCAAAAGCCTCTTCAGCATTTCTGCAGCATCCAGTAGCACATGGGAAGATTCTAAGGACCAGGAGAGACACATAGCTGGAATTCCCTGTGTGTCTGGGGTGACAGAAAGCGTTGCATCAACAGCAACAGGCCCAAACTGAAGATTGCACATGTTGCAGCATTTAATGTGAGGGGTAATTTGAACTCCCAAACTGGTTTTTCTTTCATATTGGCTCCCACAATGAAAGAATCATTAAGGGTTTTAGTGATCCTCCAAGACTCTGCTTCCAGCAGAAAATTGGCTCCTTCTCCTTGGACACAAGACCAATTTTTAATTTAATTTCCAGAGATGATGGATGTTGTACTTTATTCCAAGTCTATATGCTAAATTAACAAGGCTGTCTGCTTAGTTTCCTCTTTTGAAACTACATTGAGATGAGTTTCTGCTAATTCTCTTACACAGGGCATTAGACATGTGAACCGAGTCCGTATTCAAGAATTGAAATAATAGGCTTTTTTGCCAAGCTTATTACTTTGGGTAATAATTTGAGCTGTGAGGCAGCAACAATAATTTACTTTCTGAAGAACGATTACCAGTTGAATTATTTCAAATAGAATAAAACTAAACAAATATTTTCATCAAAGTCTTTAAAAACTGTTAATTAACTCTTAAAAGTATATCTTAGGGCAGTGACCATTCCATTAGGTGGGCTCATTTCATGTTTGTTTTTTTTCTCACGCTCCACCTGGTCACTTTTAAAGGTAACAGAAAGTCCCTCAGGAGTGCTCTGGATTGCAAAATATGTTTAGCCTATGTTAGGTTTATTTATCCAGTTATTAGCTTGTTAACAAATGCTGTTGATTAGTTAAATATTTGATTTGGTGAAACACAGAAAAAATGGCATAGAAGTAAATGTTTTTGTTAACTCTGGACACTGCAGTAATATTTACATAGTACTGTACCTGAAGAAGATGCCTCACAGAGGTAAGCCATTGAAGGAAGGCAATTTAGAATGAAATTTTGGTCTGAACATTGAAAATTTGAAGGAAAAACTCTGACCAACTGGGCAAAACCAGAAACCAGCTCTATTAAGTCTATGTATAGTGTTCTACCAGTAGAAGCGGAGTTGTTTCCTGAAAATGCTGGGGTGGCCAAAAAGGAGGCCACCTGCTTCGAGGACTGGCTGGGATTGCTTGAATAGCAATGAGCCTACAGCTAGGAACACCTTTGCATGTGCGCCTATTCTTTCTAAATTGGAATGTTTAAAAGCAATTGTGTTTGTAATTGTAAGGTGGCCCAAGATGGCAATAAACAGTCTTAATGGTTTCCTTTTGGCAGCACAGACCTAGCAGGTCTTCTTGTTTCCCAAGGAGCTTTCGAGATGGATTAAACAAACTGGCCATGTGGAATGGGGTTCACACTTCATTTATCACAAAATTGTGTTTCTCAACTGGAAAAAAAGAAATCAAAGCAAAAATACAGCTGTCAATGTCTTCATCAAGAGGAAGTCAAATACAGAGATGATGTATATCAACTAATTAAAGCGACAGGATGAAAGAATGTGGTTGAAACAGCTGAGAAATTTAAGCACTGAATAAATAGAATAATATAACACATTTAGCATAATTGAATAATGGCCTTCCCACAGGTGACACAAGGTGGAAAAGCACGTGCAGGTCTTTACTCCGCTGTGATTAGGCTTCCAAACAGTAGCTTATTAAATAAAATAGTAATAAAATGCAATTCTTTCTTATAGATCTATATTTCAAAAATATTTCAGTCCTACCTGTGTCAGACACCTGTCTCATCCTAGTCCTCCCTTGCATGGAGGTTGCCAAAGATTCCCTCTGTTAATGTTTTCTGCTGCAACAGAATGACTCAGAACGAGTTTTAATTATGGCTGTAGCCGGAATGATCCTGCAGAGCTCATCATTAGGTCCTGGGAGAAGCTAATGGCTTATCTGTTCTGTATAATTGTTCAAATCTTCTTTTCCATCAGTTTTCCATCAGTGATATCTCATTTGTTTGAGTTGTATGCTTGTGAGTCAACTACTAAGCCCAGGACTTTAAAAATTAAAAAATATGCTCTGGCAACTAAATAAAAAAGCATTTTGAAGTTATTTTCCCAGAACAGGAAATTGGTGTGAGTTGAAATACTGTATCCTCATGGATAGTGCACTGATAAGCAGTATCTGATGTGTTTTTATAACTATTGTTATAAATGACACAAGTGCTTGTGCCTCCTGACATAGTAATAGAAAACTTATTTCTCAACAGTTTTTCCACTGATAGTAAGCAATAATTTTAGTATCTTTGCTCAACAGCAGCTGTTATTAAGTGTGGTTAATACCCAGTTTGTTAAAGTCACAAATCCCCTTTAATGATGCACAAATACAAGCCCTTCTGCTAAAAGCAAATTTTTCTTTCAGAGCTCCTTGAAGCATGAGGTGATGGTTTTGTCAGCAGCACAGGCTTGTTGGCAGTGATGGCAACACCTGGGCATTTTGAGACCTGTCATTGCAACTCCCTAAACTGTGTGGCAGTTTGGTGCCTGGGGGGGAAGGGAGGGTCCAGGTGCTCACAGAAAAGAGAACTGAATGACTTTCATGAGGGAAAACTGTCTGGGGACAATTCATAACCTCAACGAGCAAACAAGTGACATATAAAAGCAGGTTTGGTGCGCTGTGTGGCAATGAGTTGGACAATCCCCTGGAGCCCTGCTGCCATTTGTGGGTGGACGGAGGCTGTGATTGCTGTGACAGAATAAATAGTTATTATGGAGGAGAATAAATTGCATTTCTAGTGTACCTGTCCCCTGTAAGAAAAATTCAATACACCTCAGAAGACACATGTCTCAGCTTATACCTCTGTGCAGAAAAATCTGGGAGACATGACTCCCCCCTGGATAGCAGGTTACTCTCAGTTGAAATCTGAGTTCTTCTCTGCCTGAAACTGCCATGCCAAAGGAGCCTCTTCAGAGAACACATCCCTTGTGGCTAATTTATCATCGAGGGGAAAAGGAGATCGTAGAACCTAAACTGATCTGAGAAATGCAAAAGAAACACACAGAGGAGTTTCTGAGCCCACACTTGCAGGCTATGGAGAGGTTTTGGCATGCCTGGGTTTCAGTGGGATCACAGCTCTCTAGACACACAGCAGCATGTCTCCCCCTTACCTTCTCCTCTGCCTGAGGACTCAGAAAGGAGAGTCTTTAGAGGTCTCTCACCTGTTCTGCCCACAATAGGTATAATTCTGCGGGGGGCTTTTGGGGCGTCAATTTGTTGTATCCATCTCTCTTCCCTGCTGCCCCAATTAAATGCCTGTAAGAGAGCCTTTCTTCTCCTACTTCATTTCAGCTTCAAGATAAAACTAAGTGATTCCTAATATGTGGTTTTATTCTTAAAAGTTATGCTGAGTAGATCCCATCAAAACCAGTATCAGCTGAAACTTCTCAACAGCTGTAGGTCCAGAAAAATCTCTTGCATTCAGGTATGTTACAAGGCTCTTCATGCTGTGCTAGGACTACTTTCACTTCAAAGCACTGTTGTGGCTTTGGTTCAGTTGACCCTTAATCCTCATGTACTGACAGTACTGGTGTGTATTGCCCTTTTGGGGTATTTGGCCCCCAGGTCTTATCAGATTTTTCTTCTTTAAAACTATTGATTAAGATGATTTACCCACTGCAGCTATTTTCCTTCCTTCATGGGACTGCTAACGTCAACACAGAGCTCCTCTTGCCTTTCTGTATCTCTGCCTGCTTGAGAAGACTCTTCAGCTGTACCAGCAGCTTTCACACAGACTAGCCTGAGAGTGAAAGAGCAGTGACCTCAGCACTGGCAGGGAATTAAGCCTATAATCTAATGGGGTTTCTTTTTCCATTTCTAAATAATGGGATTCTATTAGACCAAAGTGTAGTTGCACCATAATGATAATTTATTGTATAGCAGATCTGAATTTTGCCTTTTATAAATCATAGAGAATTACAATACAGAGTTATATAATTAAATCTTCTCTTGTATCATTAATATTTTTCATTGTTTAGAGAAACCCCTTTTTGTTCAGAATTCACATGTAACTGGGTTTAGAATTTACAGGGGGTTTAATATGCCTATTTTTATGTGATTAAATATTTTAATTTTTATTCGTTTTAAATATTTTATAAAAATTCTTTAAGAGCATTTTATACTTATGGGGTTTTGTACATATCATTCTGGACAATTTTAAAGACAAATGTAGCCATGAATTTGTGTGTATATGTCCTAAAATCTCAACAACAACAAAATGTTATGATCTTTAAAAGAAAATAATTGAGGTTAATTGATTCCCATATTGACATTTAAATGTATTAGTGGTATACACCAGTGAAAGTATTGATCAGTGAAAGTAATCAGCAATAATAGGAAAAATTAATCACTTTTGAAGATTTATTTGACTTCAGCTATGGAATATACTGTGGCCAGGATTGGAGTCGACCCTGTGAATATAACAGGGACTACTACCAAACAAAAAGACAATAAAGACATGTCAATGAGGGAAATCTGGGAGGGCATGCTTTAACTTGCTATTAGAATATTGAAATAAGGAGTGGTGTACAGCCTAAGACTTGTGGCCTCCTGTTCATAAACCCATTTCTAGAACTGAACAGCAGCAGTTGATTTAGAAGAACACACAAGAAATTTGTTGGTGAAAAATTTTTGCTAAAGGTCTCACCTTCCATAAGTGGAGATTGGCTTTCACCCTGAAATAGGTGGATTTATGTCAGAAATCTTTCAGAATATTTTATTAACGGAAGCTGTACCACCTGGATATTCTCACTTAAGAGCTCAGGTTTTTTCAGAATTCAGTTAAAATCTTCACATCAACCCAATCTTGTGGCAATGAGTCTCAGTTTGACTATCTAGTGACTAGGAGTACCTCCTTTTTCTGGTTCTAAGGTAAACTAAGTCAGGAATCAAATGATCACACTGGTATATGTTATCCTGCTTTTTTTTCTCCTAACTAGCTTAGGAAGGAGGTCGAGTGATGCGGTCACTGAAAGGTGAGATTAAATAGGTAAAAACCTGAAGTGCTTGATCGAATTTCTCCAGTCTTTACAGTGTTTTAGTATTCATACTTAGTATTATACAGTACAGCACTGTAAAATACGAATTATTAATACAAATAACTTTTCCACTTCTCCTGAATGATATGTGCCCTTGATCCTTCTTACCACTTTTCTGTGAATGGCACCAGATTTGATAGTCAGTGAATCAGCCCAGAAATACTTCAGAAGCGCTACATTCCCAGTGGGAATTGATTATGATGGGAGTGAAGGGCTTAGACGTCCATGTAGAGCATCCTCTTTTCCTGCAGCAGGACAAAACCACCCACACCATGTTTATCTAACTTTTTGTCTCCATAGAGATAGTCCTAGTGATAATTAGATCTGCGTGTTTAAAGCATCGCTATTCTAAGATAGGCTGTCACATAATGCATTACAAGGGCATGCAGTAGCAGCCGATAGAGTTTTAACTACCTCTTCTTCCAGATATAAGCAGATTTTGTTACTGAAAATGAAGAGACACACAGTTTTTAAATAAAGTGTATAACTTTGGCATTAAAGTGAGTTTCTCAGATATCTGCATGCTAGTTGTGGCAGCATTTTGTTTGAAATATTATCTATGGAGATTCCTGAACTGCTTATTTTCAGAGTTCACCCCTTTTGGTAACCTTTTTAAAGATAATACAGCACAAACATTTTGGTAGCTCTTTCTAGGAACAGCTTGTTATTGTGAAATAAATACAGGGCCAAGAGCTTCTGAATTCTCCTGACAACACTGTTTTGAGATTATTTCAAACTGTGATGTCAGACTGTTTAAGCTGAAAAAAAGTAGGAGTAACCTGCAGCTTGTGACAGCCTGTGGAGTATATCTGTGTAACTGTACTTTGCAATGAACTCCACTAACACAGTTATGATAAACCCCAATGAGAATTAAAATTTCCACCTTGTAGCAACTCTGCTGTCACCCCCCATCTGCAAAGCTGAGGCAAACACCCAAGGACTCACTGAAGCTAAATTCTCTTCTTGGTTCTCTGGAAGAGAGTCCTACAGGCCCCAGGAAGCCAGAGTGGTGGAAAGCTGCACAGAGCATCACAGAAGGAAGGCAGGCCAATGCTGAGCCCAATCCAGCCTGTTCATGGTTACTCACAAAGAAACAGGTGGAGGAAAGAGGTTATTTCTGGCTCCTCTTGGAAATGAGCCCCAGAACACGAGTAACTGCTAAGTGCCACAGCTGGCTGTAGGTGGCTCAGCTCCCTTGGCATCAGGAAAGAAAGGCAGTGGGCTGCAAAAGGGTAGCCAGCTGCTGCTGCATGAACCCCCTGCTCCTGACATGGCTTGAGATGGATGAACCTCCACCCTTTGCTCTTCAAACCGTAGGTGGGTTTTTAACAGCCCTGAAATCACAGGTGTTTGTGGCTATGTCCTTGGGCAGGGACTGCCGCAGGCACTCCCAGGAGGTTTCAAGAAGTGAATTAACTTTCAAAGGCATTGAGTATCCAAGCTCTGGGCAAGGCATACCTCTGAAAGGAGCAACCCAAGCTTTCCCAAATACCATGGCCAAGCCAGATGACCAATTCTCTTAGCCACAGGTTTCACAATCTCCACTTCTTTTCTGTAATGAAATAACTGCAGAACTTCATAAAATGGGTGCTTTGTTTCCTGGATAGGCTTTCCTCTTAGGGGAAATTAACATATTGATTCTATTTCTATAAACATCTTTCTGTGAAACGATACTGAAGTGGATGCTTCTGAAGACCCTGTCCTTATGTTAAGCCTGATGATAGAGGCCTGAGTGCTGACATTAGAATTAAGGCTGCTGGAAAGGTATTGTTTTGCTCACTTGTACTTCCCAACACCGCTTTGAACTTTCATCTAATACTGTTGGTAGATTTCATATGTAATTTAAACACTCTTTAAAGCAGCAAAAGATGTCATTGGCATTCCCTTACTACTTATCTTTCAGAAAGAAATGGGAAGTAGGCCTTAGCCTGTCATAATAGCATGAAATAGTATTTCTTTTTAAGTGCAAATATTTTTATTTCCTCTTGATATGATAGTCATGACAAGGATCAGCCCAAAAGAGGATTTCCTGTCTCCAAAGGAAATTTTCAGCCTAAAATATGGAAACATGAGCTTTATTTTCATGGCTAGAATTTCTTGAGCTATTTCTGGATGAATTCCCCACAAATCAAGAAGATGGTTTTCCTCTCAAATCATTCCTTGGCCTACTTAATGAACTCTTGCATGAAGTACAAGGCACAGAGGTGTTTTTCTAAGATGGAGATATATTTTAGTAGCACCCAGGATGAAGCCACCAGTTTATTTCATAGCAGTTGTTGGGTGATAGCTTGTAAAAGAACAAATTTAATTGGTGGCAGAAATAGAAGGCTTCATCTCCCATTGTTATATAACCTTCACAGTGCTGATCTGCTTTACTGATGATGAGGGTAATTGATACATTAATGTTTCTTGGCTCTTAATGATTCATGCTAAGTGCGTGTCAAGAGTTACTGCGAGGTACTAGTTTCATAGGTGTCTAGAAAATAACAGTGAGTTTTGTGTCCCTTTCCCTCTCTGTACAGTGGGGATCCTTTCCATGTAAAGAAACCCCAGATTTTGACTTCAGAAAGATCTCATGCTTCAGACCACAGCAGTGAGCTGACAGCCTTGACTGGAGTCAGGCTCATTTAGGGGATTCCTGCCAGGTACACTTCAAGAGTGTCCAAAAAGTTGGGAGGAAAAGAGTATTTTAAAATATATTCTGATGGACCAAGAGCACTTTTTGTGACATCTCCTTTTCCCATTGGTTGGTTGGTAATAGTTTGATAACTCTATTAAGTAAGTGCAAATGTATAAAGATTAAACTATTTAGACACACTTACTTATCATCAAAAGGGCTTGTTTTTACTAATTGTAGTTTTCCTGTATGCTGGCCTCATATTCCTTACTAGCAAAATTAATGTTTACATTGTCATGCATCCTTTGAAGAGATTCATACTGCAATCAGGAATTAAATTTTCTGTTCAGGTATTGGAGAGAAGGAAGTGAGAGTGTGTGCAAGAGCCAAATTCAACATTAGACCTGAATTCTAACTCTTGGTATTTACGAGAGCAAACATTGAAACACTCAAATTGTTCCAAACACGCAATGTTAATTTACTTCCGAACTCTTCAAAATGCAACATGTTCATATTGAATTTGAGTTGGATTGTATAACAAATTATCCTTTATTTGAACAATGTGAGGGGGTAAACCCAAGAAAAATAAAAAAACCCTAGATTCATTTATTTACTGGAGCATCTTTTGGCTTCTTGGGTCCTTGTGTCCAGGCTTCCTTGCTTTGTGAGCTCCAGAGCACCCCTTAGTGTTAAGGATCACCTTGCCTGTCAGCTCCCACTGGTACCACCAGTGAGCAGCCTTTTGGCATCCTCTTCCTGCCTGGGCTCCTGCTGGGTACCCCATGGCCTTCCTCTAGCTTCTGTGCTTGTAAAGATCAGCAGCAATCCTTAGGTTATTCATTTAACTAATACTCCTTTTAGAACTCCTGCCTTTGCAGACAGGCAGGAGAAGTAAGCTTCGTGTATTTTCAAACCATCCATTTCTACCTGCCTGAGCAATCATGAAGGTTGGTGAATTAACCATTCCAACTGGTTTGCCACAGGCACACTGGTCCTTACGAGGGATGAGTGCCATATGCCTCAGGCCTCCCGTGGTTCCCCTTGCTGTGGGGGTGACCAGAACATAGAAAGCAGTGGCTTGGGGAAGGATTTATGGGTCAGTGACAAAACAGAAGTCTCCAAAAAGGACTAATGAGAAGTTTAGTTACCTAAGTGGAAAGTTGTGGTCAGAAATACAGAGGTGTTCTTAGCTCTGTATGAACCATTATTGAGACAGACACTACACTGTTTGGTACTATCCTAGTATCCCTTCTGCGAGGCATCTTCAGAAACAGGAGAGAGTGGTTCCACATCTGGAAATATTATAGAAGTTTGAGCCTTAGGGATTGTGGGAGACATAAAGAACACAGCCTATTTAACTTATCAGGAACAAGATAGATCAAAATGCAAATCAGTTTACAGTGTGAGAAAGGAGAGGTCTAGCAGACAGGTAGCTAGATCCACTGTAGGAAGCTGAAACCTTTGTATTAGAAATAAAGCCCAAGTTCTAGCAGACAAAACAGTGAACTTGACCAAAAAATAGTAGTGTGTTGTCATCCCTTGAAGTTTTCAAATCACAACTGCATGCCATAAAATGGAACCTGATCATCTTCACACAGCAAGGCCTGACCAGGAGAGATATCTTTAAATCACCCTTGGCTGTTTGGTTGCTTTACTCATAATACAGGTCTCACCTTCTCTAAAAGCTCAGGGGTCAATTCAGCCGTGGTAAAGCAGATTGAGCACTGCAGCCTCTCCAGCAGGAAAATCTTTACATGTGGATCACTATTAGCAGTACTGCTCTGCAGTCCACAGCTGGGTAATTCCTAGAGGCAGTCCATTTACTTTTAACAAAGATATTCTTAGATCATGGAATCACTTTTGGAAGAAAAAGTAAAATGGCAAAATCTTCTTACATTAAAACAAAACATATATTCAAAAAATGCATTCAAGTTGTTTTCCTCCAGAAAATACATTGTGTATTTTACCATAGCATTTTAAACCTAATGATTCAAGTACTTTATTAGTGAAACAGCACTTGCTCCACTTGCCACATTTTCAATTGTGCTCTCCCCAGCCCCCCAGCCGTGCAGATGTTGCACGCTGCAGATGACAAGGCCCTTGCAAAGTTTGCTTCTCTGCCAAACCGACAAACAGACGTTTTTTTCCTTTTTTTTTTTTTNGGGCGCTAATCGCAGCCCAATCCCGGCGTGTGGGGCCGCCAGGTGACTCCTGGCCCTGATGGGAGCCGAGCCCGTGGCCGCGGGAGGCCCCGCTCTCTGCCTTCGGTGTCGGCAGAGGGATTCAGCAAAAGTGCTGGTGTAAGGGCTGGCGAAGGCTCTCCGCCGGCCGGCGGGATGCTGTGCCCGCTGGCAAACCGGGCCTGTGGTTTTTGCCCGTTTTGTTTTCCTTTGAACGGATATCGCTTAATATTGTCCATCTCCAGTTTCCGAGGTAGTGACAAAAGGTCAAATCTGGCACATCTTCCTCCCCCCAGACAGCCTGTTTGCAAATAATTAATAAGGGCACAATTAGGCAGTAATGATGGGACGCGCAGTTATGGTCTTCCTGATGGTAACGGAGATTGTTGCTGCTGACCAAATCTTATTTTGGTGACACAGTTCAGGTTCTGCGACATGCGCCTTGGATCTCTATCAGAAATAACCCCGAAACCTCCCCTCAAATAAAGCCCTTAGAAGAAGTCAGAAGAGCACCGTAACTATGTTTGCTTTTGGCTTTTATTATCAACAATCAATTAATGGTACACTCTTGGAAAACTATATGCACATGTAGAAATATTTCCCCTTTTAAATAGAAGCATTCATTTTAACCACATATAAATAAATCTGGAAACCCTGAACATAATTTATGACGATTATGCTCACAAACATATTCCAACAGGTAGGGAAAAGAAAAAATGAGACGACATGCAACCAATAATAAAAATATATATAATTGCCTGAACCTGGTCTCTCTAAACGCAAAGGGAACCGAACCCGTGAGAACCTTATTTCTCCATAAAGACACGCCATAGAGACTACGAGAAGGGAAAACATTATTTATACGGTCAACTAGACAAGTCTGTACTGATATTAACACTATACAGTTGAGTCACAGAACACAGTTGTAGAAAGACACGGAAAAAGAGAAAGCATACCTGGCGACATTCAACTAAGAGCTATAGTTTGTGCCTTTTAAAATAAAATTAGAAAACCCTAACGGAGATGCCTAAAAACTGCGTAGACCGTGTAATAATAATAATTAATAATAATTAATTAATAATAAATACAGGCCG